>JANHFM010004996.1:403642-414820 GCA_032468115.1 Grayia smithii | reverse complement strand
GTTTTCATGAGCTGTAAGCCATAATCATCACAATTATGATAAATCAAGGCTTGAACTATCTCGCTTTGCATGTAATGAGTCTATCTCATATATTAGTTTCACCTTTAAGTTGCATTACGGAAATAAATGAACTTTTGCATGATATTCTAGTTTTTCAAGTTTCACCTGTAACTAACTTCTCCATTCTCACAGACTGGAATTAAATCTTCAAATATTCCTCAACTCTGGAATATATAGATTTGGAGGGGATTATCAAATATGATTAAAATACCCATCTCCCAATTCTGTTGCAGTGGAGGTATCTTATTCCAGTTGTTACTCTCAGCAAAATCTAAGGGCATGGATAAAGAAAAAGGTCTTGGAACACAAGTTATAATCCTCAGAGATTGCAAGTTATCTGTTTGAAGAAATGCCACAGTTTTTACAGGAGATTCCTACTTGTTAGATGATAAATTTCAGATAAATCTCATAAATGAAGGAGCTCACTTTGTTTTAAAAAACCTCCCTTAATTCTGATGATGTTAGCCTTGTGATGTAGTCACAAGGAAATACACCCTAATTCTACTAGCAAAAATCTGTTCAAAAAATTAGATTACAGCTGCCTCTCACTGTATCAGTGAGGCAGTGAGAGGCATATACTCACAATATCCTTTTACATATTTTCCACTATTGTAACTCTACACACTTGTGGCATTCAATAAGCCAATTCATTCAGTTCCAAGCAGTTTCCACTTTCCTGAAATGTATTTCAAATAATTCTGTTGGAGATTAATTTATTTTCTAATTATTTTTCATATCTTTTTTTTCCTGCAGTCACTGTACTTTTATCTTCACTTGTTTCCTTTCATTTCCATTTTCTCCCCAAAATCTAATCTTGACACTGCCAGGAAAAAAAGTCTCCCTAAACTCTTTCACACTACTCTACAGTCAGATCTCTAATCCAGTAACTTGATACAGTTGTTTGCATTTCACCAACTAGAATGTAAGGCAGTGTGCTAGTAGTATATACTCAGTTTATTGCAAAACATTGATTTTATGACTTTGTTATTAGGAGCTCTTGTTGGAAAGATTATCACAATTTAAGAGACTTAAGTCTAATTCAACCCCCTATTGAATTTAGTGGGGTTCTGTTTTGTCTTCTGAGTATTAACCACTCAATCCTATCTTGTGAACTGCAGTTCATCCAGGTGGTGTAATACAAAAACACTCATGGGATTATTCATCATCTAGAACCAGCCTTTTTCCTAACGTAAACCCCATTAACTGTCTGAAGGAGTAATATATTCTCCAGGTTAGAGTTCAAATAAATCCACTTGTACAAGTTTCTCATTCACTACGGAATATGCTAATAATTTCCCTAAAGCTTGGTAGCTCCTCTTCTATTACATAAAGTTGTAAATATCCTTGTAGAAAATCTATTTGTGGCAATTTCATAGATATAAAAGAAGTCAACATCTTTTGAATTTTCCAATTCAAAAAACAAAATTGTCTTATAGATGCAATTACCCAAGTAATGGGTTACAATATGTTTAATCTTATAATTCCTTAAAAATGTTCTCTGTTGACTATTTTTTTCTATGACACTTTAGGATAAAAAGGCCCATTATTGTAAGTAATTATTACACAATTAAACTTATAACAATCTTATCTTGGAATTTATAATTTAGAAGCTATACATAGGCAACTCTTTTTGTACCCCAAACATCTTCTAGATTTGTTCACAACCCTTTATAACTTCCAAATTCATTTTAAAGGGAACATTTTACATATTTTTGTATAATGCATATGATATTCATTATAGAGAGAAATGTGGTTTGAGAGCAGAATAAAACTTCAATTCATTACAGGGTTATATACCTTTTTAAAATAGTGACAAGATCAATATGTAGTGGCTATTTACATCTAGAATAACCATATTTATAGATTTTTTAAAAAAATAAAATCAGTAATTTCTCTCTAAATACTTTGAGATTATTTTGTTACAGTTGTACCTAATTTGGATCACTGCTTGAAGGCAAGTAATGATTCAATCCAATATTCACTTAACTCTCAGTAGGTTTCATGATTTGATATGTTCAGAATTTTTCTGTAAATTTACATTTGGACCAATAATCTTTGCTACTGTGGCAATAGCTATTAACTGTATTATCTGACAGGAGATCTAACAGGTTAGAATCAAACATTAGTTAAATGCTGTATGACAGTCAATATTGCTGAAGTCCTTTATTTAAAAAGAAAATGATTCGGGGGACAGTTTTCAGTGCAGTACGTATCTTTACATCCATTGTATGATTAAATGAAGAATCCTGATCAATGCATTTCTGATACAAATGTATAATTCTTTTTGCTGAGTTTCTGGTTTGCACATGTATATAGACATTGTTTTTATTATATAAGAAACATCATTAACTACAGTCCAAATAGGAAAATATGTCCCTGAACTTGCTATGTTAGCAAATGTTTGGGATGAGGACCATGTATCAGCTGTTGCTAATGATGTCATGTTGGCATTGCAGTGCAATCCAGAATTACTAGTCAAGTTTCCAAGCTGAAATATTTCACTTCATTTTCTTTACTGAAGTAACCTTTCAAATAATTCCTCTTTTTTGTACAGTGTCTTTTAAGTTTATACAGTCTGACTATATCTGGTATCAGCACTCTTCAGTGATTTCCTAAAGGGAATACCTCACTTTGAGCAATTTTTTTTGTAACTGTCAAGTGAGTAGAATTATGTGTCTTTGTTTCTAATTGTAAAATGCTATAAACTAAACCATGCCAAGGAACAAAATAATCATGGCTTTTATGGTTTACCATTGTGAGACACTGATTTCCTTAAAATAAATTTTGTGTTTGTTTATAAGAATTAGGTCTTTTCAAGATTTTAATTATGCATTGTGGCATCACTGGGCATTTTACCCTGGTTGAATTTTTTTAATTTGACTGGATTCTGGTAAACTTAATTTTGAATGTGAATACAAATTAAAAGAATGGGGAAAATATTTTGTAGTTTTTGTGTATTTCTTAATGCTATAAAATTAATAATTTTGAAATATGAGCCACCAGATTATAAAATAAAAAGAAATCTTTAATTTCTGTAAAATTGTTCCACATAAATAATACAAGAAAAAAGACTGAAATGAGATATTGAAAGGATTTTTTTTTACACAGCTATGATCAATAAACTATTAATTGGTGTAAATGATTATTCAACTAATTTTCAACATTGTTTCAATTGCAAATCTAAACTGAAAACTAACCCAAAAAGCCAAGAAATTACATAAGAAATTGAATGTTTGTTGAAATCTTACCTAAGCCCAAACTACATTTTGGGGTTTTCACATTTCAATTAAGATTATTTTAAAATGCAAATAACAGCTGTCTGATTTCAGCATTATAACAGATGGGGTGGGTAAGTAGGTTGGTTGTAATCTTGAAGTAATCTCTTAATATTGGCATGTATTAAGAGTTGGGAATCCTAACACATTTATCATGTTTGGTTGTCTTAAAAGCTGCATTTACAAAATACACAGAACCAAAATAACTGTTATTAAACACCTGCACCATCATTGTACACCTCACTCGCCATCAGTGGACCTTGTAACCTATACTTGGCACAAGTTAAATTATTGCTTTTTTTTTTTTGCACAATCCCAAAATATAGTTGCTGCAGACCACCTTAAAGCATAGTGCATAACCAGGGAGTTGCAAAATGGAAAATATGTATTCCTTAGTGAGGGTTTCTGACTCAGCCTTGTGTGTACACAGCTGAACATTATTTCAAAGACTAATAACTGATTCATCCTAAATAAGTATGCATATAAGTCAAAATATTTATACTATATTTAAACACAAGTCACCAATTGGATTTTAGAAATAAGGTATGCCACTAGATGCTCATGGTGAGGTTGAACCTACAATTGCTAAACCTTTAAAAAAAACTTGGGGACCACTCCTACAATGATTGTTTACCTCTTGATAGCTAACACTGCCATCTTTGAGCTGTGTCTACTTCATGTTAAGAAGCTTAAGGTTTAGGATATTAACATGTCCAATACAATTATCACCCACTATATCAACATGGTAAACCACAAAGCTTGACTGAAGCGCTACCTGAGACACAATACACATAATTGCTTTTGAAAATGCGTTTTGAGACCACAGGTTCAACTCATACTAAAACCCTTCTTCCTGACTCAGATTTATAAATACACCACAGAAAACCAAAACTAAATGGGCAGATCTTTTTGGAATGCTTCCCACAAGAAAGTTGGAAATACTATAGTACGGGGAAATATTTTTCTTAGCCTAGGTCTACTTGAAAGGGTATCTCCAACTTTCTTGTGGGAAGCATTCCAAAAAGATCTGCCGTTTTAGTTTTAGCAACATCTTACTTAAGGGGTCAGTAGAGGGGGCGTGCATAACTGCACTAACGTGCCTATCGTCCCTGTCATATTTTTATTCTTTTATTCTTGTTCGTGTTTTTGTTTGACAAATTCTAATAAATAAAAGTGTAATGGCTTGTGGGGGGGACTCGTTTAAAGCAGAGTCGATTTTACAAGTGGTGGAATATTTTATAACTTTCAGTCAGTCTTTTTTTTTTATTTTTTTAAAATTATTCCAAGGATCCTTTCCGGCATATAAAGCATGCACTCCAGAGTTGTCAAGTTAGGGTCAGAGCGAGGCGAGAATGTGGACCTCCTGTGGGAACGCTCGCATTGCAGGCTGACTCCTACAAACGCTCGCCCGTGGTTCCATTGTCCTCTAAGAGACTACGTTTCCCAGCACTCTCCGCGCGGGCCGCTCCGTTTCCGTTGTCGAAAGAAGGGAGATCCGAAGAAGAGAAGCGGCTGGGGAGCTGTTCGCGCTCGCCTCGGGCAACGGCCCCGGAGTTAGAGCGCTCGGTGTCGTGCGCTGCTCGCTGTGGTGGGTGGTCGATGCCGGTGGCAGCCGCGGCGCTGGTGTTGGGGGGCGATGCTGCCAAAGCGCAGCTCGCTGACGGGGCTGGCGGTTGGGCTCTTTGCCGTCTACGTGGCACACACCTGCTGGGTGATGTACGGCATCGTCCATACCCGGCCCTGCCTCGCTGCCATCCACGAAGGCGAAAGCAACGACGGCTGCATCCGGCCTTACCTGGCGCGGCGGCCCAAGCTCCAGGTGAGCGCCCCCCTCCCCTCTTTTTCCTTCTCCCCACCTGAGTCCTAGGTGCAGATGAGCGGTAATGATTGACAGCGATGCAGTGGCGCTTCCTGATTGGGGTGGGGCGGAATGGCATAATTGCTCTCTTCCCCCCCCCCCCTTTCGGACTGAGATGCAGGTGAACTTTGACAGGCTGGAATTTTTTTTTTTATTTTTTTTTGGCTGTAGTTAACATGGAAGATCAGTGCTGCAATTGAAATTTCTAAAGCAAAAGCCCCTTTCATTGCAATTGGAAGGGCCTTGCCAGAGTATTTTAGAGATTATTTAACCCTGTGTTGTTTCCCCTGATCCCAGGAGGCATTAAGTAGACAGATTGTCTCATAGTGCAGTGTTAATGTCAGCATCTTGTCCAGATCCTTATTCTGGGATCTACCACTCTAGAGATGAAAATAGCTTATTTTTATTTTGCCTTAGCCTCTTGTATGGGAGAGTTGTGCCTACCAGTATTTGCCCTACGGCAGTCTGGAATGTTGCCTTTTTTCCTTCCTTTTTCCAATATGGTAGAGTACTATTTTTTCTATTTTGCCCAATTCTGTCCACATATTATGTAGGATTTTTCTGACAACTGCTGCAAGGAGTAGAAGGATAAGAAATAACAGTAGTGCCTCTTTTATATAAAATTGTAGCCTACAGGAGTACATGTAGTCCTCAATTTACAACAGTTCATTGAGTGACTGTTCGAAGTTACAACGGTACTGAAAAAGTGAGTTATGACTGTTTTTCACACTTATGACTGTTGCAGGCCACACACACCCCCAAAGTCACATGATCAATGTGGCAACTACCTCATATTTATGACAGTTGTAGTATCCCGGGGTCAGCTTTCTGACAAGCAAAGTCAATGAGGAAGTAGGTTCACTTAGCAACCATGTTACTAACTTAACAACTGCAGTGATTCACTTAACTGTGGCAAGAAAAGTCATAAAATTAGGCAATAGTCACTTAACTGTCTCACTTAACAACAGAAATGTTGGACTTAATTGTGGTCATAAGTCGAGGACTTACTGTTGTTCCCTGCTCTTTATTTGTCCATTAATATGAACTACATATGTTCAATAAATAAAAAGTAGATGTACTATATGGGCATGTATTGGCGTACTAAATATATTAGTTTCCAATCTATAGCAGCTGCTCCTTCTCTACCAAATCTGGAGGGAGCACCAAATTTTGGTAAGCACTAATTCATGAATTGATTTTTTTCACGTTTTCCATATTTTGTGCTTTGTTCTTTTCCCATCTTTTAAAAAAAGGATGGAGAGATATTTTTTATTTGAACAGGGTGTACAACTTGCACCCTTCCAAGAAGATTGTTACTGGTGGAGCATATATTATGATTTACTTGTCAATCACCCTGTATCTGCAGTAGGAACATACAGGAAACTCATTAAGTCCTTGCCAAACTACAGTGAATTGACTAATGGGTTCCTTTCATTTTGATGAGGCATACAAATTGATTCAAATGAGTAGGGAGAAGGAAGTTGCATGCATTTTTTAAATCTTATTTTTTTCAGTTTGACCAAACCATTTTTGAGGAAGGGAGAGAGAAGAGGGGTAGCACATATGAGGAAACATGTCATCCAAGATAAAAGAAAGAACAATTAAGGCAGGAATTTTTAAGCCATCCAGCAAAACAGTAATTATAATGGTGTTTCTTCTGTTTCAGCTAAGCGTTTATACAACTACACGCTCAAACATAGGCACTGAAAATAACATCGACCTGGTTTTGAACGTGGACAATTTTGATGTTGAAACTAAATTTGAAAGGTAATTTGAATTTATTTATTCAGTTTTTTCAAAAGATCTTCTTTTGTACCCATCTCATATCAAATTTTAGTAAATTACATTTGATCCCTATTTATATTAGTGACTATTAACATTTGTTTAAATCATAGAAATACCTATTACTCATTAGCCAGTATACTTCATGAAAAAAATCCAGGTCATATATTTATTTGTTTGTTTGTCTTTTTATTACAAAAAAAGCTTACAAGATATCAGACCAGTTTGACCTTTCAGTTTTAATCACATTTATGAGAAGTAAGCCTGATTGGTGTTAATAGGGTTTACTTCAAAGTAAATGTGTTTAAAGTGTAATTCTAAGCTTATCTATATGTTTTTCTGGATTTACACATACTGTATTTTGCTTAAACTTTTCATAAACTTCCTATAATTCAATAATAAAGTTTATTTTTATTATTGCTAACTCCTACTTTGCTGTAATTCTGTATCACATGGGATGCATATAATTTTTTCATTACTGTTCCTTAGGCAAGAAACAAAATGAGAAGCAGTGTTTCATATGCAGTGTAGACTTTGACAGAAATCTCAGAAATGCATTGCTGTTGTCTCTTGCAAAAGTAAAAGTAGCTGTTTTTTTTTCACTACCATCTATTCTTTTCTCATTTATATGAAAACCAGGTTTATTTTGTTAGACCTGTAGAGACTTAAATAAAAAAGAGATGATAGTAATAGCCCATGAGTAGAGTGTTTACTAGAGTGCAAAAAATGTAGATGTTGTAGGAAGAGAGTCATGTTAATCTATGGTGGCAAACATTCAAAAGGAGCCTCGTAGCACTTTTTCCAACTAACACATGTTATTAGACGGCATAAGCTTTTGGGAACTCTGCTCAGCTCATTAGAAGGCATGTAGTTGGTTCTGTCTGAATTGTAAATGGTTTTGTGCTTTTATCAAATGTGGCACTTACAAATGTATGTATTTTTTTTAAAAAAAATCATTTTTAATCTCACTGTTATTATTTGTAAAAATAACTCAAGATGGCAAGCATATTTAATATTCCTTCCACCTTCTATTTTCCCCACAACAACAACCCTGTGAGGTAGCATGGACTAAGAGAGTGTGACTGGCCCAAAGTCACCCATTTGAAATTCATCCAACTGAAATTCTAGTGATTTCAAAATATTCCAATTCATTATGGTTTGTTGCACAGTCAGCCAGATATTTAGTTTGGATGTGGCATTTTTTATCCACTTATTGAGTCCTTCCCAAGGACCTGGAATAGTCAGATGTTTTTCTTTAATGGTGTTAAAGGCATTGTCGCAGGATGTGAACTGTTCCAAATAAAGCTGCCTTTTGCAAACTGACTGTGATTTTGTCAATGTCAATGACGTTCAAATGGTGCTCCAATTGTTTTGGGATTGCACCCAAGGCACCTATTAGTATTGGTCCTACCTTTCCTTTCTTTTGCCACAGTCATTCTACTTCTATTTGCAGGTCTTTGTATTTTGTGATTTTCTCCAGTTCTTTCTCTTTTATTCTGCTGTCTGCCATATCCACTATCCAGACTTTATGTGTTTCTGATAGACAATTAAATCTGGGGCATTATGGGACATTACTATTATTATTTATTAAATTTATATGCTGCCCAGCTCCCACTGATACGTAATTAAAATCTAAACTAGATTACAATTGTTAATTTGGTACCATCTGTAAAATACTTAAGCCCTAATTATGAAAGTTTTCAAATAATGAAGAAAAATCTATTCGTGATAGTTAAAATGCTAGTGATTCACTTTTGGAATTAAACAGATATGTATTTACCCTATCTCTATGAACAAGTGTAAGCATTTTTATAAATTATGTTTTATCTTTTTAGAACAGTTAATGTTTCTGTACCAAAGAAAACAAGAAATAATGGAACATTATATGCCTACATATTTCTTCATCATGCTGGAATTCTGCCTTGGCATGATGGCAAGCAAGTGCATATAGTAAGCCCTCTCACTACTTACATGGTACCTAAACCAGAGGAAATCAATCTTCTTACAGGAGAACCTATCACCCAGGTGAGATTATTTTCCCCTGTTTTGGGGAGGTGGGTAGTTTCTGAAATCTAAAGAACCAACCAATGAAATAAAATGATGTATTGTTCATAGGAATTTAGGTGTTGTTTTTTAATTAAAAAGCTACAAATGGCCTTGCTTAGATCATAAACAGTTCAAAACAAGACACATATGTTTGCTTTTCTGTGAAATACCACAGTGGTTTCTATCATTTTCTTTCTGTATTCAATTCAGAAAATACATGCTTTCTTTGATAGTAATAAAATATATTCAAATGAAGTTAATTCTTTCTCACATCTGTCCTGAATCTGCCAATTCAATATCCGCTTTATTTTGATTTTTAAAAAATGTATTTTGAGCTTTTGTTTCTCTCTTTGTAGAAGTTTATAAAGTGATGCCTCTGTTACTGTGAGTTTGAGTTTTCTCCTCAAATGTAATATTTGTCTAGAGGGAGGATGCAAGGAGATATTTAGTGATAAGTAATTTTGGTGTTTAAATAATAACTAAAATTAGTTTTATTCTGTTGTTGCAAGCATGTATGTTTGCAAAGTTATACTAAATCTTGTTTACATTTTTTTCTTAATTAAATAGCAAATTGAAACAGAAAAAAAGCAGAACTATGCCCTAGATGAGCCTGTGTCACACTGGAGGTCTAGGTTGACCTTAAATGTTATGGTGGAAGACTTTGTCTTTGATGGATCCTCTCTCCCAGCTGATGTACACAGATATATGAAAATGTAAGCTAATAATTGATTTTCCTTCTGGTAAAGTCCACATAGGATAAAGAATAGTCTTTAATATCATGGCTTTCAACAGGGGTAAATAATATATATATATTTTTTTAATCCCATTTATATCCCGCCCTTCTCCGGAGACTCAGGGCGGCTTACAATTAAGCACAAGCCAATGTGCTTAGCAAATTTTAAAGACAGTGCCTGATTCACCTTGTCCTTAGGTTAGACTTAGTCAGATGGGCATATTTTTTATTTTGAGTAATTGCCTTGGAAGCCAATGCAAAATACTATTTAATAAAATAATTTTATTAATGATTACAACAATAAAAATAAACCAAAAAAGAATAAAAAGAAAAATAGCTCCAGAAAAGAAATAAGAGAAAGAGAAAAAAGAAAAAATAAGAATACAATAAAAAAGAAATATATAAAGAAGCAACTATTCTCTTCATCACAAACTATTTTAGTAATTTATCACCTTCTTTTAAAACACAATTAATGATCTCTTTTACCTATATCCTGTCTCTTATCTATAAATCTTTAAATCCTCATCACTTTCCATTCTGACAAAAGCAAAAGTCCATTGGTAGCAGAGATAACAACATATCTATTTTAACTTTGGCCAAATAAATCAACCTTATATTCTTTTCTTTTACTTCTGACAATCTTGATCTTTAGTTCCTTCAAATAATGTCCTAGCATTTTATTTCTTTAATATAACTCTAACCCTAATCTTTAATTCCCACTGCTATCTAATTTTTAAAGTTTTAACTTACATTTAAAAAACAAAACAAAAAGAAAAGAAAAGTATTTTCCACAAAGATTCTTTATAATCAAGTCCAAAATCTTATTTTAAATTTATTTGGGCTCTTAATTCCTTTCTAAATTTCAAAAATCAAAGTTTTAACCTTTTATTGTTTATTCCCCAAAATTAATTTTAACTTCTTAAAACTTGTATTGAAAACATTTTTCACTAAAGATTGAAGGAAACTCACCCACTGAACTGAAATGTCAGTTCAAAAGATTCCTACTAGCTGAAAAGCACTTAACAAGCAATTTTCAAAAGTGATTAGACAAGGAAGTATGCAAACTCAGTATCCTTTCAAAGGTGCTAATCATCGTTTTAGCAAGTTGATTATTCTCTAGTTTCCCAGAACTCTAAGCCCACTGAAAACCACTGGCTTGTGGTTTCCTTGTGAGGGAAGCTGTCTGGAGCACTAATGAGCAATTTCAAGTCCTCTACCTATCTGGAGATGAATTAACAAAGAGCCAGTCTACTCAGTACTCTTCATTCTCTGTGATCACCAGCTTAAATTTTTGCAGAGCTGTCTTCAGCCATTTCCCCAGAACCTGCAAGACGAAAGTTTTGAAACTCCGATTTGTCGAGGGCCCCTCCCGCTTATTTTGTGGCTAAGAAGGCATACAAGCTTGCCCTTCTGAGAGCCAAACA
>JANHFM010004996.1:347574-359183 GCA_032468115.1 Grayia smithii | reverse complement strand
AAAGTTTCAGAAGAAAACAGAACATTTAATTCAACTACATATGCTAGTTTTGTGGCCACTCAAGAAATAGTCAGGCAAGGGAAGGGTTTGGTGGCTCCCGGTGTTTTCTTTTCTGTGGGAAAGCTGTTCTAATGGCTCTTTGAGGGTTTAAGGTTGCAGATCCCTGATTTAGACCATTGTTGCTGATTATTATTTTTTTTTTAGCAATTACTATTCTTTCCACTTTTGATGACGTTTAAAGTGACAATGATTATTTCTCTTGGTGACACACAGGCATTTTATTATTTTGCTCTTCATTTTGTTTCTTTTTTCCCCAGGTCCTTTCATTTTCAATTCATTTCAGCTACAGTCATTGCTGTGCGATTTTCAAATAATCCTTTCTTCTAAAGATCATTCTTAACCCTCTTGAGGTTAGAAGCCAGAACATCTGCCAGGATTTAAACCGATTCTGACCTCAGAGCACTCTGTGCTTAGCCAGCCAGCCTTTCCTCTTGAATTCGTTCAGATATGTCCTGAAATGTCATCCGTTTATGTATTCATTCTATTTTTTTTTTTTAAGTTGATTGAAGAAGGACCAATTTATCTAAAACATAGGTTAGGATATAGTAGAGGGCAAATGTAGAGCATTTAGGAGATGAGATAGGAGAGATTAGAGGGCAGGAATGAATTTACGTAAACTCTGAACAAAGAGGAGCATCTAAGCACTGGGGATGGGGGATGAATCCGCTTATTCAAATGGTGGCAGACATTGGATTGGGAAATCAACTTACAAATGTGAAATAAAGGCTTCCAAACATACCCACTGGCTTATCTACGTTTTTCTTCTTGACATATTAATGTCAATTATATCTGTTCCAGAGGTGGTATTCGGCAGGTTCTGACTAGTTCTGGAGAACCGGTAGCGGAAATTTTGAGTAGTTCAGAGAACTGGTAAATACCACCTCTGAGAGGCCCCTCCCCCATCTATTCTCTGCCTCCCGAGTCCCAGCTGATTGGGAGGAAATGGGCATTTTGCAGTAACCTTCCCCTGGAGTGGGGTGGGAGTGGAGATTTTACAGTATCCTTCCCCTGTCATGCCCACCAAGCCATGCCATACCATGCAATGCCCACCAAGCCACACCCACAGAGCCGATAGTGAAAAAAATTGAATCCCACCACTGATCTGTTCTTATATCCATGCCCTGCTCTGTCTGTTTATGCAGTTCCCATGTAGTGCCTCAAAGGCTTTCCCAAAAAGGTTTATGGACTTATGGCATATACAATGTATTGAACCATATGAAATAGTATCATCTTTGAGAAGGCAATTAAGCAGTGTGTGATGTTTTTCCTTAGAAAACTTGGAAATATTTATGCGGGCCAAGTTTTCTGAAAATACCTTTTCAACATATTTTCTTCCATTTCCTTCCCCCCTCTTTCCTGAAATCTTTGCCTAGTATTAGATGGTGACTGACTTGTTAAACGCCCAAAAATCTTGCAAAGACCTAGAGTATATTGCAGAATATTTTGGTTGAGAAGTTATTTTTATTAGTAACATTCCCTATTGGCATAACTAGATTCTTTAATATTTTTGATGTTATAATATTTTATATCATTTTGTAAATTCCAGCATTTATATGTTTTTTCTTCTGCTTTATGCCACTCTACTATCCAATTCCTAAAATCTTCACTTATCTTTTATTATGACTTGTAATAGCCAGGATAGCCAAAATAAGTCTGTTCCCCATGAGAACAGTAAACAGTAGTAAACAATAAGTAAACAAGGTCAATAACCCAAATTTATCTGGACCTTTAATCCATTCATATATTTCTAAGATCAAAATCTTACTCAACTTCTTTGCTGTTTATTTCAAATTCTTTTACTTTTTAAATTTGTAATTCTTCTTTTCTTCAAAGTTAAAGATAAATTCACCCAAAGAAGATTACTCAAACTTGTAATTCTGAAAATCAGAAGTAGTTTTAAGATAGTTTCCAAAACTGATTAGAAAGTGGGATTTGTGAACTTAAGGTCCTTTAAAATGTTCTGTCACAGTTGTAAGATATATGTAAATTCAGATCTGCAGAAAACCACTATTCTGTGGTCTTCTGATGAGGAGCAGCTGTCTCAAGCACATATGGGTGATCTCATACCTTCCTCCAGGTTCCAAAGAACTAGTCTGCTCACTGGTTCTTGGTCTTTACCATGGTCATTGGCTCCACTTTTGCAGAGCTATCTTCAATTTGCCATCCCTTCCCCAGAAGTCCTTTAAATTTATTTCTCTTCCTCTCTCTTCATTAAGTAGATAGTTATTCTGTCGCCCCCATGCTCTCCCCCCAGCCTAGGAAAATCATAGTGGGTAGAATCCTGATTGGTGGTGTGGAATGCACCTGCAAGTGGGAAGTGAAATATTTACTGTTGTCCCATATACTAGGGTTTATTTTAAATACAAATAGACCAAATCCATCAGAACATTAGACCTCGCTCCAGCATTTTGAATGCATTGTGTTCTACTGCAGGAGAAGATTTTAACAATATTTTCATGATCCACAAACTTAAAAATATAATCAGGTCAGTTGTCTATTCAGCTATGTCAGAAATATTCTGTTTCATGCTACTGCATGTGTAGTTCAAGTAAAGAGAGGAAGCAGTTGGGCGAAGCCCATGAGATACCAGTGTGAATCTTTATTGCAAGGTGGGGGGGAGACAAATAAGTGCTTATTTGAGGGAATGTTGAGCAGATGAATCAATACACTGGTTCAGAATTCTGAGTTTTGCTATCCAACAGAATTTTGGGGCAATGTTGTCCAAATAGAAAAGCCTATTATTTGTCCGCTGCATCAAGATTCCAGTTCAAGTCCCATTTACTCACCCTATTTACAGGGAAATCATCCTCAATGTCATATGTTTCTCATACGATACATAATTTGCCTATCACTCCTTATTGCCACTCCTTATTGCAGTGAAATGATCAGCTTTATTACAACTAACTTTGTTTTGCTACCAGATTTGAGTTCTTAATGAAAGTGGACTTTCAGTTGTTGGCATTTCTCAGGTACTATGTGCAACGCTGTGGAATTCCCCAGGGCTCCATTTTATCAACTCTGCTTTGCAACCTCTGCTATGGAGACATGGAGAATAAGTTACTGTGCAATGTGCAAAAGGACGGGTAAGATGTTATTCTGCTGTTTGGCATATTAGCCGTTCCTAAAGGACCAAACTCTCTTGTGCTAGAATCTTTATAAAAGTTAAGTAGCATTCATTACTTAGATAATAACATAAAGCCCAACATAAACTCTTCCAATTAAGGACAAAAGGAGATGGAGGGATTACTCAGCATTATTCCCCTTCTCCCCGCATGTCTGCCAAGCATATTGGAGATCAGAGCCCATCCCTGCTCCAATTATGTCTATCAAATTATAATCCAAACAGTAAGGCAAACTAGTCAACTTGAAACATAGGATGACTCTATATAGGCTGAAGCTATAATGTTCCATGCGTCACTGTGAAATCAAATTTATGCAAATTGTGTCAAATTGCATGATGTCACTAATTTGCCTCACTAGTGTGATGTAATGACACATGCCACTACTACCACCTCTCCAATATCCATATGTATCTGCATCAGAATGCAAACTATTTTCAAAGCTGCATTTCAAGGGAATTTTGAAATGGGAATGTTAGCTCTTTGATTGTCTCTAGGAATCTGACAAAAGTCTCTTTTGCTAGCACTTCATAAAAATAATGGCATTTCTGGCAAAATACTCCTTCCAGAATCCATTTCAGAATATGAAAGAAGAAAAGGTTGTCATCTTTTGCTGTAAGCAATGCCAAACCAGATTCTCTGGCATACACATAAGAATGCAGAATTTCTTTCTTCAGAAGTGCAGCATGAAATGAAATAAAAGACCAGCTGTTAGTCAAGTCTTTCTGGATCGAGCAATAAGCACATTCTATATTTGTGTCTTTCTTAGAAGTAAATATTGACATGTTATTCCAGGTAATTAAAACACATCAAGGGCACCTACTTTTGCCTATATGTTGACTCCTGTAAAAAGGTGTGCAACAGCAAACGATCCTCTTCTCTCAGTTTGACCCAAAACTAAATTATTTTGAGACTTTGGGGAGGGCTGGCACTTTCCCTTCTATGCATGTGGTGCTGAGATAAGCATTCTGAATATAACCTTTCTTAGATGTGTGTAGAGTAAAAGTTTATTTGATTTGCTTGCAGTGTATCAGGATTTCTGACAAAATTATGGTTTTGGCAAGCTATTTGGGAAGGTTTTTTTTATTATCAGCAATAATTATTATACTGCTGGCTAGAGCTTGGATGAGCTACCAGAAATTCTGAAGGTATATAGCCTGAAGGAATATAGAAAAGTCTGAAAACCATCTGGGAGAAAGGCAGTGACAAAGCACTTTTGCTGCCAGGAAGATTATGTGGACACATACAGTTTAAGCCACATTTGATCCAAGGAAGTCTTTATTTTTATCTTCAGCTTGACACTGAGGTCTGGCAGATGGTATGGAGAAGGTCTGCAAAAACCCAAGCATATCCTATTATCCTTACTTAAGTTGTCAGAAAAGCTTGAGTTAGATTTTTTCCCCCCAAAGTATTCCTCTGCCCAGATTCAAGTCCAATCAGCTTCTCATCATATGGGAATTAAACACAGCAATTGGATTCATCCATCATTATGATGGATGATCAGAAATTACAATCCTGGTTTTGTGTGTGTGCCAATTTTATTTATGGGTGAAAGGTTAATTTATAGCACTGGTACATTTTTTAATAATGCGGATTTGGATAATAGAATATGTAATAGTGATAATATGTATATTACCTTTACCTCAAGTAATTGAAAAATGAAGACTATGAGCAATGCATTTGTGCTTCAAAATTTAAATGTACCCAAGACCAAGATATTAACTTTTTTTTAAACATTACAGAATACTGATGCGTTTAACAGATGATTTTCTGCTTGTTACACCTCATTTAGAACAAGCAAAAACATTTCTGAGGTATGACAATGAAATCTACTATTTTTAATGAATGATTTAATCATCTATCCTTGAGTTTTAATTTTTTGTGCACAAAGGAATTAAAACATTCCTACTTTGTCCTGTTCTACTCTTGTTCCACATTTTTTTACACAGATATGGTATTCCATAAAAGTATAATTAAAATACTTTCTTTTAAATATATGCTTTCTTTAGTATATATACAGAGGAGATATACTGAATGAAACTTTCAATACAGTCCCATTGAAGTAGCAATAATTTCCTTGAAAAGAATGGGTTATGATCCTGCTGGCACATTGATTCTAAATATAGTGATCAGTCCTTGTTCCTTCCATGGTTAGCAAAACCAAAATAGACTTTATAAAATAAGGGAGGAAACAAGTAGAAGTGGCTAAATTCACATAACTGAAGAAAAGCCAACAGGGGGCAAGGCCGTAGAGGAGATTATAAAGTTCTTATATTTTAGGGTTATTGCTATCTTGCTTAAAATTAGTAATTCTAATATTTGGCATCAAAACCTAACCTACCTCTGACCTACAGCAGCTTTCCTCAGCTATCACCTCTAACAATATTACAATTCTGGGGATTCATTTTCAATACAACAGAAGCATGCCATTTTTTGAGAGACTATACAGCTGACAACTTATTTGGAGGAATTTATCATATGTATATGTGCAGTTAATTATTAATTGTTATCATTATTATTGATGCATATACTTTCAGGTAGCAATTCGGAATGTGTGTTTTCATTCACTTAGGACTCTAGCCAAAGGCATTCCAGAGTATGGCTTTGTTATAAATCCATCTAAGACTGTGGTGAATTTTCCGATAGATGAAAATATTCCAGGTTGCTTGGAGTTCAAAAAATTACCAGCTCATTCTGTTATCCCTTGGTGTGGATTATTAATTAATACACAGACTCTTGAAATTTACTGTGATTACTCCAGGTATGTACTATACAGGAATAGTTTTTGCATTAGTATAAAGACTGGATGCTTTAATCAGCAAGTATCTTTAAACCAAAGATTTAATGGATGAATCAATGAGGCAAAATTTAGTGGGCAAAGAAACCTGCTCGGGCAGGGAGGGAGGGAAGCCCTGGCCCGCCCACCCTGGCTGGCAGCTCTGTTTCCCTTGCTCTTTTGGGTTCCAGCGTCCTGGCCAGCTGGTGTTCATACCCACGGGAGCGCCAGAAACCGAAAGAGCAGCCACCCAGAGTGGATACCCCAGCTGGGAAGATTATCTTCCGGTTTCCGGTGCACTGGCCAGGTGGTCTTTATGTGCGCATTTCTGCCAGAAAACGGAAGGCCAGGTGGCCAGCACGCATGTGCAGGCCGGAAACCAGAAGATCATCTTCCTGGCATGCATATGTGCAGTGGGTGGCTGCTCTTTCGGTTTCTGGCACTCCCATGCGCGTGAAGACCAGCTGGCCAATGCACCGGAACCTGGCAGACCAACGGGTGATGGCTCACATGGCTGGAGAGATAGCTCTGCATGCCACTTCCAGCACGCGTGCCATAGGTTCGCCATCACAGGCCTAAATAATATACATTATTAGAAACAAAAAGTAAGCTTTCAAACCTCTTCTATAACCTGAAATTGATCAATTCTGATTCCTATAAAACTTAAATCCTTGCTGTGTTTGCAGATTAAATCTGGGTTGCATAAAAAATGTCCTACTCCATAGTAAGAGTGCATTTTTTGATAAATAGACTAATTTGTGGAGAACTAATAATGGGATATTTCAGATTTCTATGAAGGAATCATTCAAATTAATAGAGTTGACCATTCAGCAGGTTGTAAGATTTTATATTTTTGCAATCTGAATTGCACTATCAAGATGACAACACTGATAGGTAAATTGTTTGAGCTGTAACAGTTTGAAGAGTGACTAGAAACCATATCTAGGAACTTGTGCGATAAGAGGATGAGGCAGATAACCCAACAACAATCCTAAATTCAGGGAAACTCTAAATCAGTGTTTCTCAACCTTGGCCGCTTGAAGATGTGTGGACTTCAACTCCCAGAATTCCCCAGCCAGCAAGGGCCAACTGCTGTAAATGATCTTCATAAGTCCAGAACCATTTGTATAAAGTTACAATTAGACAGTTCTCTTAAAGTTATAGCTTGCTATCAAAGTGTTTAAGATATTATTACCTTCAAATTTTGAAGGGGCTAATGCGTTCTCTACATGGCCATTATCTCAAATAGCCATGTTTTGAATTTTGTAAAAGCCAAGTATATTCTTGTAATAGGAAACAATTTCTAATTAACTATAATGATGCCTAAATTATGTTGATCTCTTTTCCACTTATCTTTTCACTGCAGTTATGCTTATACATCTATCAGGTCTAGCCTGTCTTTCAACTCTACTAGAAACGCTGGTGTGAACATGAGAAACAAATTGCTTGCAGTCTTGCAGCTAAAATGTCATCCTTTATTTATAGATTTACAGGTAAGAGAATGCACAATTCAAAAGGGATGCCTAAAAAGTGTATTACATGCACAGTGATCTCAAACATACTAGATCTAGATACTTAGTGCTACCACAATCGACTCGAACCAGAAACTGATATCATTCCAGTTATCTTGGCATCATTATATAAGATACCTTATATCCCTCAATCTACCATTTTTATTTAATTTGATTTAATGCATGTTTGTTTGCACTGGAGAAACATTTTATTATATCTTTTTTCCTATTTTTCCTGCTCCAAATTTAGATCAATACCCTTAGGACAGTATGCATTAATATTTACAAGATTCTACTTCTGCAGGCCTACAGGTAAGCATGGTAACTTTAAAGCCCTGTTAATTGCCATTGGAATGTGATGTGGGCTAGGAAGATGTGGCACTACACTTCTTCAAAGTTGCTTTTGAATGTGCTGGGCTCTGGCCCTTTAATGCAGTGTTTTAAATACATCTAGCATAATAAACATAGCAATATATTACCATACTCTCTAAGAGGATCTGCATTATCTGGTCAGCCTTCATTATTAACTTCCAGTATTGACCCATATTCCTCCTGATAATGCTTTCTAATGCTGCAGTTGTAATACAGATAGAATTGGCAGTTCTCAGATTTTTTTTAAAATGGTAATTACTGATATTATTGTCCAATCATCTGGAGATTTGGAAGATGCTTTATTGATGTATGAATCCCACAAATAATACTTGCCTGTTCTATAAGATAATTTTATATAGTGATTTTTCTAAAAGGGATGAACTGCCTTTAGTTCCAGAGCTCCCAATTACTTGAAATTACTTCCTATGTTTCCTCAAGTATATGCTCTTTAAAGTACACACTTACCTGTTTCCTACAGCCATTTTTCCCTTGTCAGTTTATCCCCCATCTCACACAAATAACCCACCAGCAGAACAGCTTTCATAGTGTCTGCTTCTTCCCCAAAGTTTTAACTTTAACCTGGCCATCTATAAATAAGAGATTTAACTTTACAATTTCCTTTAGACCAAATCCTAGTGGTGATCTGTTCTCTGGAAAATGTTTGAGCTGTCCCTTGTTCCTCTGTTCCAGGGATAACTGTGATAACAGTTTTTTTTTCAAATATTCTAGTAAAATAAGACGAGAAATCTTCACCAAGAAATCTGCCAGTGCAAAAAAGCAAACTGTTTTAAAATAAAGAAACTTAAGTGGACATGAGTTTGGTTTCATTACCTGGGAAACCTTTGAGCCTAAACAGATCAGTTTAGTTGGGGAAAAAAATGAAGTGGCAGTTAGAAAGGCATAGCAGCATGTACAGTGATGGAAAAATATAGAAGGCCTCCTCAGAACTGCAATTGTGCAAGTTTGCCTACACTTCATTATAGGCAATGTAGGTACTTGGAGCTTTCTCAGTTAAGTAAATGTTATTAGGCATGCATCTGCATCATTCTTAGATCAAAACTGATGTCAGTTTATGTCAGTTCAAACAACTGTGAATATGCAGCTGCTCTCCACCCCCACTCCTCATGCCTTCTGCTCTCGAAAAGCAGGGGGTAAGCATGTAATTTATTAACTAGTTTTGCCTCTGGAACATTGTGTGTGGATAAAATCTGTCTGGGCTTTGACCTGCATCTTCCTGCCTTGCCCTTGCTTGCTGCATTAGAATTCCCATCTTCACTTTCTTAAGTACTGATAATCCTTTAATGACTTTACAATTGAACAAATCTTTTCTCTTGCAAGGGTTTATTTTTTTCCTCCCTCTCTCCCCTCTGCAAACATTTGCTTATCAGAATTATAGAACATACCCTTTGGTCAAGGCCAAATAGAAGGAGAAGTTTGGTGCTTTCTTCTCACTGTGTTGTGTTACTATTCAGTTCAAGAGTTTATGGAGAACAGTTAAAGTTCCCAAGCAGTAGGGAGTCCCTTAAGAGTCCATATATGTGCTGGCCTTAAAGCCACCCCCTTACATGTAATTCTTTGACTTGATCCAGGACAAACGCCACCTCAGAATTCTAAATTCAGTGACATTAAATCCCGGTACATCTGAAACCCTTATAAGCAAGGAATATCTGTGGCTTTTTTTCTGCTAGATTTCATGCCTGTGTTCTCCAGCTTCCATTTCATCACTACATCAAAAATAACCCACGTTTCTTCCTGATGGTCATCTCCGATAATGCTTCATGCTGCTTCTCTATTCTAAAAGCTAAAAATGCAGGTAGGTTAAATAAAAAATCTTTTGAGCCCAATACTCAGTTTAAAATGGCTGCCCCAGCCTGACTTTTCTGCAGTCTCCTGGTTTCTAAACCAATATCTTAACCACTACAGCAAAATAGCTCTTTTTTCCTTTTTTAAAAACAAATTAAACTGGAAATTGCATTATTGGAAGTTCCTATTCCCCTTTCCATTCAACTTGCCTCTAAGAATACAGAGTGAGACTACAGCATTAAGAGAAGTGCAGTTAACTGGAGTCCTTAGTGCTCTCTGAGTTTGATTGCTTGCAGATGTTTCATTACCCAGCTAGGTAACATTATCAAAGAGAAGTTAAGCCCCTTTTTTGTCTGCTGAAGTGATTGCTTCCTCTGTGAGGTGTTCTTTGGCTTGGAAAGGAAGATCTCACTGGTTACTGCTGGGTACAACAATGTATTTTGACATATAGTGAGGGGTTAAATCTTCCGTGTGTACTGTGATCCCAATCATTCTCCCATAAGGGTGGCAACAACATGGTTGTTACTGTGTTTTGCTTGTTTTTGAAGTAAAATGAAATAACCAGTAGTACATTCAAATGTCAGTCTGGTTGGTACCTTCATTTGCTGCAATAAGAGTGCCAAAGTAGTAATGCTTTACAGAAAAGCAGTTGTACAGAATCATAAAATATATAAGTTTGAGGGATTTCTTTCTTTCTTTCTTTTTTTTTGTAACAGGTAGTTCAGTTCCACTTTCTTACAAAGCAGTTCAGTGGTTCTCCTACCATGCCTTCAGCACTAAATTGGCAAATCACAAGGTGATTTACAAGTGTCTTCTTGGACCTCTCAGACAGTGTAAGTATTCCTTTCCTTTGATGTTCTTCATACTTTTTAGATTTTTTAAGTGAATACATAGAGCGTGAATACATTTTATCTACAATATGATAATTAGTTTCATGATTGTGGACCTGAGATGCCATCTTTCTGTAAACCCTGTCAGATGTAGTTATTCTTTCCACATCATTTGATGAGGGAGACTAGAATTAGTCTCCTGGCTCCAGATGCTGGTCAACACTTCTTTGAGAGAGGGGTGGTGGTAAGGCCCCTCCTCAAGAAGCCTTCCCTGGACCCAGCTGAATTGAAGAACTTTTGGCCAGTGTCCAACCTCCCCTTTGTGGGGAAGGTTGTTGAAAAAATGGTGGCACTCCAGCTCCTGCGGTCCTTGGATGAGACGGATTATCTGGATCCTTTTCAATCGGGTTTCAGGCCTGGCTACAGCAAGGAGACAGCTTTGGTCACACTGATAGATGATCTCTGGCGAGCCCAGGATAGGGGTCATTCCTCTATCCTGGTGCTACTTGACCTCTCTGCAGCTTTTGATACCATTGACCATGTGATCCTTCTGCAGCGGCTAAGAGAGTTGGGAGTGGGGGGCACCGTATTACGGTAGTTCACCTCCTATCTCTCTGGCCGGTCGCAGTCGGTGTTGGTAGGAAATCAGAGGTCGACCCCTCGGCCTCTCATCTATGGGGTGCCTCAGGGTTCAGTCCCCTCTCCCCTCCTGTTTAATATCTACATGAAACTGCTGGATGAGATCATCCAACAACATGGAGTGGGATATCAGCAATATGCAGATGACACCCAGCTGTATATCTCCGCCGCATGTCTGTTCAGTGAAGCAGTGGATGTGATGTGCCAGTGCCTGGAAGCTGTGAGGGTCTAGATGGGAGTCAACAGGCTCAGACTCAACCCAGACAAGACTGAGTGGCTGTGCAAACTGTCCCCCAAGGTCCATGTTAATTTTCCACCCTTGGTTCTGGGGAGGAGAAATTGTTCCCCTCAGAACAGGTACGCAATTTGGGTGTTCTCCTAGATCCATAGCTGAAACTGGAGCAACATCTGTCAGCTGTGGTTAGGGGAACTTTTGCACAGGTTCGCCTAGTGCACCAATTGCGACCCTACCTGGACCGGGAGGCTCTCCTCACAGTCA
>JANHFM010004996.1:325579-336701 GCA_032468115.1 Grayia smithii | reverse complement strand
TTAGAGTCTCCTGCTTGGGCAGGGGGGTTGGCCTAGATGACCTTCAAGATCCCTTCCAACTCTGTTACTCTGTTAAATCTGTTATTCTGTTAAATTAGTATAAAGACTCATGGCAACCATTTTTGCGTGGGTTGTAAGAAAACACAGCACACTATAAGTGTGTAGACTCTTTCAGACTGAGGTTTTTTTATTTTATTTTTTTTATTTTAATTTTTGCTCTATCTGGAAGGCAAGAAAATGCACTCAGCTCTTTCTCACACTTTCAAAACAGGTGTCACGAACCTTTTTTTCCTCTCTCTCTCTCCGTGCCAGAGTGATAAATGTATGAAACAGGCTGTCAGCCAAAGCTGCTGAGGGAAAAACACAGGGGTCATAAGAGAAAAATGAGATGACTTCCATGGGGGAAACCGAATGCTAAGAATGGATGAACTCGGAAGGAAGAGATGGCCTCCCCCGATCCCCCAATGAGTTCTTAAGTTCTCCTCTCGGTTGTCTTCCCTACAATCATTTAATTGAAAAATTCGGCTTGCTTACAACTCACGGCAGCAGAGGAGCTAAATTCCTTCACGCCGCACAACTTGTCCTTGTTGCACAGCGAGACGCTGGTTATAAAGATATTGCAATTTTTTTAATATATATATGTCCTGTCGTCATGAGGTAATTTTTTACCTCAAGCCCGGCCATTTTATATTAACCCAAAGATCTCACTGAGAGAATTATTTCTCATGCCATTATGATGTCTACTTGATGATACAAGTGCTAAATTCAGAACTGCAGGGTTTTTGCTCAAATGAGGACAAGGAAAATATTTTGATATATATACTTCTAGTCTTTCCTCATAACATCTTCCCTCTCTTTGTGACAACGTCCATATATTTTCTCCCAAGCACAGGCGTTGAATAACCAGAGGGTCAAACTGGATTCTGAGCTGCTTTCTTTATATAAATGTGAAAACGTGTTGGGCTCATTTGTGCTTTGAAACCTATTTTCCTCATCTAGGCTAGCCCGTTTGACTTTGAGGTGGAGAAAATCCAAATTACTCGGACCGGCCATCTGAGCCCTATATTCACAGAGTGAAGTTCTGTCTCAACTGTAGCAGCAAAAATTGGATCGGTGATTGGAAAAATCCTTCCCCTCCCCATTTACAGAAATACATATTTGCACTTCTACAGTGAGGGAGACAAGAGTCGGAAGAACGATTGGGCCAGGAATAATTTGATCAGGGATGGTTACACTACCCCATATGATCAAGCTTCTTTCCATCTTTTAGCAAAAAACTGGGTGTTTGTGGTAAAGTAGGAGGCCCTTGGGCTTCCACAACAATCTACCTTATAAAACTCTGAAGATTACTTAAATACTGAGTAATCTTAAATACTGATTTGCTGAGCACATTAAGTTGTGCTCAAAAATGTTGTAAGCCGCCCTGAGTCTCCGGAGAAGCGCGGGGTATAAATGGAATTTTAAAAAAAAAAAATACAAAATATGGAATAACAGAACTGGAAGGGACCTTGGAGGTCTTCTAGTCCAACCCCCAGCTCAAGGAGGAGACTGTATACCATTCTGGACCTTGAAGATTTTGTGGATGCTACTGTCGTTTATCATTGGAAACCACACCCTGTAGCTTTCTACACCTAATTTACAGACCAGGCTCCATCCAGACAGGGGTACAAATGATATAATCAGAATTGTAGTAAGTAGAGAATTAGACTTTCTCCAGGGGTGGTTCTACCTACCTTTACTACCGGTTCTCTTCGTGCACACGCATGCAATTTGTGTGTGCGCGCTTGCTTCAACTCTCGCGCACGTGCCTAAAGCATGCCACCGCGCATGCGCAGAAACTCTTTATTGGAAAAAATCGCCAAAAAAAGTGCTCTGCGCATGCGCAGAACGCTATTTTCGCGGTTTTCACATAAAAAAGGTAAGTTTGGGTGTGCGAGTGGGCCCAGGTCCGGGACGCGGAGAAACGGTTTGGTGACCTCACCGCTACCTATTCGCGTGAACCGGACTGAACCGGGATCAACCCACCACTGACTTTCTCATTTTGGCATTGAATTTCATGGAACTTGTTAAACAGAGGAACTTCAAAGACAGATGATAACGGAACATTTCGGAATAGTTTATAAGGAAGTAAACACTCTCTTTTGATTTGAAAGTGCATTTGTTTAATCACGTTCTGTCTGTTACCTCGGTAAAGCAGTACCGCAATGATATCACTCAACAATTGTTTATAAATATCTATTGCTATAAAATAATTAAATCTTCAACAGTTCGAAAATGTTCAAAGATGTGTTACCTTTTTAAGGTGCTATAAGTCCTGCTATATTTCTTTAGCTACAGCCAACATACGTCCCTTTGGAATTTGTTTGCTTTTGCACACAGTTTTAAAATAACTGTTTTGTGTAATTTAGTGTGACTTGAAGAAACAGAATATATGTCACCTTTATTATATATTTTTCTGCTTATTATCTTTAACAATCTAAAGTAAAAGATACCATATTCTGTCCTCTTAGGCCACTTCTGGAATTCACTCAAATACTGGATCTAGTCAGGATCAATTTAGTTCTTGGGGTATTAAGGGATATTTTCCTACATATTTGTTTTCAGTTTTAGTGCTTTGGTATAACAATATGGTCAAATCTGAAAATGTCTAACACTGGTAATGTCAGAGTCTACTGACATCTATAAGCAATTCATGTATTGAGCTGTGGTAACCCAGGAGTTAGAATGCAGTGTTGCAGGCTGACTTTTCTGACTGCCAGCAGTTCGATCCTGACCGGCTCAAGGTTGACTCAGCCTTCCATCCTTCCAAGGTTGATAAAATTATTGAGGGCAATAGCCTGACTCTGTAAACAGCTTAGAGAGGGCTGTAAAAGAACTATGAAGTGGTATATAAATCCAAGTGCTATTGCCTGTGAAGGAAAGAAAAAGGAAGGAAGGAAGGAAGGAAGGAAGGAAGGAAGGAAGGAAGGAAGGAAGGAAGGAAGGAAGGAATCTGATTATATTTAATTTTATAATAGTTCCATTTAGCTGAATATTTCCAGAAAAGAATGCTGAAAATTAATTTTTCATTTTTCAAGTTTTATGTGAAGTGGAGGCAAAAATATCTTTGTTGGGTCAAGAAATGGTTCATGTGCTACATTTGCTATCCTGGAACCAATTCTTTTGGCCATTTCTTCTTAATGACTCTAGCATGGCTTTCCCTTCGCTTATGTACCAACCAAGTACTTGGTCTATCTAAGCTGCATTTCAAGCAACAGAGCCACTACTTTTAGATCTCCACAGATATTCCAGTTGTATTTGATGTACTCGGTGTGCTTCAACAACAGTTCCATATTTTTGTTTGTTTCTTTCATATATGCAGCATTGGCAACAGGTACTGAGTAGTATACATTGTCATCATGTAAAAACAGAAGACTTCTTTAAAATAGTATGTGATAGGTTAAATAAGGGGTTATTTTCATGATTAGCAGGCTATAAGATACATCCAAATGTCTTCAGGAAACAAAATCTTTATTGTCCTGTGAATTGAATTAGGATTAATAAGTAGTCCTAACAAGGTGGAGGACATTTGCCTACTAAGCAATGTCCAATTTATTTATTCCATGAAAGTCTGATACATTAGATTAGAAATACTAATCAGTGTAATCTAGATCAGTAAACAGAAAAGGTTTTCACAACAGATTAAGAGAGTCATCACAAAATGATGGGAAATTATTTAAAGGAAGAAGAGGAAGGTGAGTTTTATCAGCCACATTAACCAGAAGGTAAACTGGTAATACATCTTTTTAAGTCCCAGGATAGATTCCAGTGTCAGTTTAACCAGCTGCAGTCTTATGAGGACAGAGGAAACTTGCCTTCAATTAACCAACATATCTCTGTTGCATTTCAGCAACACACAGCATGTGTGAAGCTATTTAGAAAATGGTTCAGGAATTTTGATAAGCCCAAACTGAAACTGTTATTAATTGACATTGATAAATCTGAAAGAAAAAAACCCTTCTCCATTGCATTTTACACACTTTGTATGCTTTAGCTTGTCGTTATTTGGTGGATTAAGCAAGCAAGAAACAGAAAGGAGTAGCCTCAAGACATTATTTCACAGGAGGAAAACAATTGGGACTACAGTCTCAAGTCAGTCAGTAGCCCCAATTAGATGAATACCGTTTGTGATCAAATGTAACAAAAGCAATGTCAGGTCAAAGACAAATCAATAAAGTTCAACTTTTTACTACTCCTTCTCCTGCAGACAACCAATGATTTGATTTGATTTGATTTGATTTGATTTGATTTGACCAGTCAGAAAGTCAGAAAGATAATAACATCTTCTGGAGAACATTTTAAATTACCAGGAATTAAAAATACTGGAATGTACTATTACATAATTTATATGAATTCCTCTAGGTTTGTATTCATTTCAGTTCCATTCTGTAGCACTCCTCAAAGTAGTTAAATCACAATGGAGGTCAGCAAAATAATATGGAATGCAAAGCAAAATTAAAGTGAGATTTGAATGTTAAATTATTTTAATAGCTTACTCATCCAAACATTCCCAGTAGCTTATAGTTGCTTTGAATCCAAGAATTGAAAAGATGGCAATTGAGGCATATATAGATGTTAAACTGTTCACTGTGGCTATTATGACAGAATCTTTTTCACAGTCATTTCTAGGAGAAAAAGAAAAAGAAATAAAACAGAATAAACTTTCCAACAGGCAGTACTAAGTATGAAAATTGTCAGTTATGTCAGAACTCTCATCACTGGTCTAATTTTAAATGTGAACTAATGTATCCTTAAGGTTATGATACACTTCATAGATGTAGCAGAAGAAATTTACATTTTATTTTATTAGGCCAATCAACTCAGGTGGTTGTAATGAACTACTGTCTGGAGTTAGAAATTGAGCAGGAAGCTAAGCGGTTGTATTAGTTAGCAGGATCAGGAAATTACCAAAAAATGTTAGAGCTTTAGGCTAGACTGGGAAGTAAAAAAAGAAATAGAACTATGATAGAAGATACTAGCAAAATTCCATTCACTTGCAAAAAAAAGCTAGTTATGTTCAGTTGCTCCTGGAAATAATCTTAGGGTTACTTCAAAGGATATTGACCTAAACTGATCGAATTTTGGCAAGTGTACAGAAATTTCCAACCATGCAGAATGATGAAGTGACTGTAAAATGGGTAGTGAGATAGATGAAAGAATGAATTGTAGTTAAATATTATTATAAAACCTTATAAACAGATTATATTAGAAAGAAGTATGGTCCCTTCTTTAGGCAACAAAATAAGATAACTTTACATTGAATGTACAGGTTGCCATAAAGGAGCAAGAAAAGCTAACTTTGCTTAAATTCTTTCTTTTTACTTACTTAGGGTATAAAAAATTATTTTGATTTTGTTGACATAAATGAAATTTCCATATGTTGAGCACTGGGTTAAGATATACAATATTACACTACAGTACACCTACTTTTGTGGATTGTAGCTTGAATATGCTATATGTCCTCCAAGCGCTAAAGAAAGGGAGAAGAAACACTGGCTGGATGCATCAAGCCATATACGTGGATTTATTAGGACTGTGAACTGTTAAAACATTAAAAATAAAAATGAAGTAGAAAATACAATGCACCCCATTAGTTGTCATCTTTATGTTATCTCCCTGACCAGCATTTTGTGTAATTACTATAAGAGGTTACAAGATTCAAGTTAAAATCACAAATGTTTCTAAAATCACTAAAAGAAATGGTTTACTGTAATGCTATAGATATAACACCGCCAATTTAAAGATACTTATAAAAATAAACTTTAAATATTAAATAGATTAGAACCTATTTATGAATAAATCTACTAAAAGCATGCTTATTAAGTGTTCCATATATACCGTTTATGGTATATGTAGGTGTATGATTTCTCTCTCTTTCTAACACTGGTGAGGTATAAATTGGTGAGATCCTAAAAATTAAAGGAATAATTCCTACATAAGGTAACAGGAGCTAAAAAATAATTACAGCTTTCCTAATGATGTTAGGAATCTGATGCACAACTAGGAAGCAAATGAATAAATGAAGAGTTATAAGGGTAGGTAATAGGTTGCTGTAAAAAGCATATAAAATCTGATGCTGGACTGTGAAATCTATGGCCCTACAAAGGCTGTTGGACTAATCTTCCTATTATTTCTAATGACTGATCATACCAGTTATGATCAATGAGGCCTTGAATTCAACAATATCTAGAGCAGCGATGGCGAACCTTTTTCAGCTGTTGCATGCGTGCCCCCCAAATTTCATGCACAACCATGCCACTGCGCATGCACAGAGATGTCATGTGCGCACCCCCGTGGCGCATGCACAACCGTGCCATCTGCACATGCGCACCCTGCACACTGGTTGTCTCGCGCGCATGAACAACCCCGCACAGATGCACCCGAGAGTGCCGAAGACCAGCCGGGTCTTCTGCGTGCATGTGCAGGTGCAGGTGTGACAATGGCTCGCGTGCCAGGAGAAGTGGCTCCCTGTGCCACTTCTGGTACGTGTGTCATAGGTTTGCCAACACGGATCTAGAGGATCACTCACTGTTAAGTGCTACTTCCAATCCATGTACCTAGTCAACCATTAGTTAACATTAGTAACACTAATAAATTCCCAGATTCTCTAAATAAGTTATAATAAGCAAAGAAATTAAAGTTATAATAAGCAAAGAAATTATAAAACTGATTACATAGTTCAGCACTTATAGATGGTGGCTGAGATACAGAGGATTACATTCATAGAGCTCTGTGTACATACTTACATAGAGCTCTGTGTACATACTCTGTGTACATACCGCACATACTTCCCACCACTCTATGCATGGCTACTAGAAGCTTCATTGGTAAAAATTATGAATAACTAGAGACAACTAGAAGTTTAGATCAGGCTCAATAAAATAATTAACTCTTTAAAACAGCTAGAAATTGAATGGGAATATACTTGCATCAGGAGTGAACAGATGAATTAGTCCTTGAATAGCTCCTGGGAGGGTCAGTCCATAAATAAGGAATACAGTTAAAGTTATATATAGAAAAGAGATTGTAATATAAATTGCCTGCACAGAGAGTAAAAGCAGAAGGAAATCACTCAAATGGATCATCATTATAGACACCCTGGTTAATGTTCCCACCACAGCCCAGCCATGTTATTCACATCGTGGACCAACTTTCTGCCAACACACAAATCAAACTGCCAAAATCTGGATGATTTACCACTGAATTTTTTTAACAACAAAATAATGAAGTGCTGTGGACCCAATAAATGGAATGCTGGGGGAATGAACATGGGCTGCAGTGGATCTACCCTTTCCCCCTTTCATGGGGGAAATCAGAAACTCCTAAATCCATCCCACTAAATAATGATTGCAGTGAATTGGGGTTATGCAACTGGCCATGCCTGAGAAGGAACCTATGCAGGGTCAGGATCAGTTAGTATTTAGCTAGCTGGCTAGTCAAAAACCATCTGGGAGAAAAAGACACTCCTCACCTTTCCAGTTGATTCAATTCCTTGAATTGTACAGAGGTAAACAATGATCCAGGAACTGGCCAAAGATGCAATCAACCACCAAAGAAAAGGGCCAGTCTGTGTGATGTCCGTGCTGATGTTCAGTGTGTATCTGTACCAAAAGTAACTGGATTGACAGCTACGCTCACATTCTTTGATGAACTCTAAAATAAGAGACATTACTAATCATTCACATTGCTTCATGAATTCGAAGAGGAAGTGCTTAAAGGTGTTTTTTTTTCAATGCAGGCAAAAGATAGTACTTTATATTTTTGAACGTCTCCTCTAAGTTGAGTTAACTAAATTCCCTAATATTAGTTACATGGTTAGTTAATACACCATATATATAATATTAGCCACATATAAATTATACACAGCATGCCAACAACAACTAAGTAATGTGAATGAAACATTTAGAATTAGAAACATTTGAAAGTGACTGTTTTGAATTCAAAGTGTTCTATTTCAGGTCTTCAAAAACATGTTTCACATTTACATCTATCATCTTGGAAATGTGTGCCAGGCTGAAAATCTTTTTCAAGCTCCGAAACCAAAACGGTCAAAAGAGACCATTTGTAATGAAAAGCAACAGCTTCCATTCAAACGGTTTGAATTCATGATGTTTTGTAAACCCTCATTAGTCATTGTGCCAAGCAGAATCTCTCTCCAACATTCTTGTCTACAATGCAGTTCACTTGTTGTTATTAGAACTTGTGTTTTTTTAAATAAATTAAAAAAAAAGATGTTGGAGCTGCATTTTATTTATTTATATGTGATGGTATTTAGGAAGTTAATCACATATTTTCTGTGACAAACGTATTTTCCTGAGTGGTCCAATGGCAAATCTCAAAACCCAGACAGGCACAGTTATGGAATGTGAGAATGATCTTGAATTACATGAGGAAGAGATGCAACAAAGAAACAAGTAAGAGAAATCTGAGTCCAGCCATTATTTTTTCAGTTGATGCCCTTTCTTATGTTTAACGAGGTATGTGGAGATGTATGCAAATGATGCTCTTGTTACATGTCGCATGATTGCAAGGGATGCTATTCATTTTCATTTCGGAACAAATTGAAGTATGGCTCTTTAAAGCTTCTTTAGATGGGGCTGTAAAATTTCTCTCACCCAAATTTGAATATAAAGAAGTCAGCTTAAAGAAATCATTTGAAGCATGTCTTCCCCAGCTGGATCTGTATGAAAACTATCCTTTTAGGGCTTAGAAGATGTGATGTGTACCAAAGGGAAAAGTAAGAACAAAAAATAATTCATTGTGCACTGTGAGACACCTCAGCCATAACCCTGTCTTTATTTCTGTTCTAGGATAGTATGAAAGGTGTAAAAATCTGCTCAATTTCTGGATCTAGGGCAACTTGCCCCAGCCAACTCACCCCGGCCACCTTGCCACAAAATAATTCTCTGCAGCTACTTTGCCATGGGACAACACACCATGGGACAATTCAATGTGGGATAACTCAAGAGAGGGACAAGTGAATTGCAGCGGGTCTAGTTTTCCTTTCCCAGAGCATACGGTCTCAGCTACCCATCAGACAAGCTGTGGAGCAAGCTTGGCATGCCCAGGTAGTTCCTGCATGGATCCAGGATGAGGGACCCTGCATGAGGAAACCGGCCTCTGCTGCTTCTTCCTGGCATGCCTGCTGTGAGGGCCAGTCATTCTGCCAACATTCAGGTACCACTCTTGCACCTCCAACGTCACCAAATACACTGGGCTAGAAGGGGAAGTGGTGACCTCAGGGCTCTTCAATGGCTTCATTTTAAAAGGGGTTGCATTTTTCTCCAGGGCTATTTACTCAGCCAGAAAAAAATCTTGTCCCTTAGTCATCTTCTTAAAAGATGGCTGTCATGAAGTGGTCCCAAAATATCAATTTGGCAAAAGACCAATTACCAAAAGTTGTCTCCCTTTAGTTTCCTTCTCCCAGTAATACCTACCTACCACCTTGGTCCAAGAGTGTCTACAAAAGTGTTTCTCAACCTTGGCCGCTGGAAGATGTGTGGACTTCAACTCCCAGAATTCCCCAGCCAGCTTTGGTTGAGAAACACTGGTCTACAGGAAAGGTATAAAAAAAAAATCAGGAGAGCAGCTACAACATGTGATTGAAGTCCTGGCCCTTTTTATGTGCATCACAATGCACACCAAAAAATGGCTAGGGCTTTGTTTGCACAGTCATCTTGCCCTTTTTGACTTTACCTGGAAAAAAAACCCTGCTTTTATCTTTTTTTTACCAGCCAGAAAAAAAAATCCTCATTGGTCCAGTGGCATTTTCTCAGCCAGTCAATGAAGGATTCCTTGGGGATTCCTGGGATCAGCCTGTTTGCTCTGCAACAAAGAGTGCCTGGATGTCAGCAGAGCAGCTGGCCGTCTCAGCAGACGTGCCAAGCAGGAAGAAGCGGTGATAGCAGGCTTCCTCTTGATGCACTGGTCCTTCAGCCTGGATCCATGCAAAGACTACCCAGGCATGCTGCACTTTGCTCCAAAGCTTGGCCAACGGACCAACAGGGCTCCACACTCTGGCTCACCCAAGCCTTGAGGATTTCTAACTTGAGAAAACCTAAAGCAAGACAGGGCCTGCTGCAATTCACTTGTCTTCTCTTGAGTTATCCTGTGTTGAATTGTCTCACAAGTTAGTTGAGTTAGCTGCAGCGAGTTGGCCAGGATGAGATGATCAGGGTGAGTCAGCTGCAGTGAGTTGTGCCATTCCATTGATTTCTATAAAGGCAACGGCTTTACTACCTCTGATCAGCATCTTTTCCTTATCCAAATTTTATACAGGCAGGAGTCTTCCATAAAGTGTACAGAGAAAAGCCATTTAAAATCCATTGTGACAGAGCAAGAACAAAACTGAAGTCTTTGACCTACCATCTTCTTTTGAGTGATAAATAACATTTGTTGAGGATCTGAGTGTTGTGATCCAGCAGCAGCCTGCAGAGTTGGCAGCAGAGTCAGACAGTGAGGAGGCTGAGGAGGAACATGGGCCATTCCTGGAGGCTGAGGAAGGCCTGTTGAGGGCTCTGCATCAGAGGCAGAGATGGGGCCAGGGCCATCTGGGAGTGATGTGTGGACTCCGGAGCCTCCAGAGTCAGACAACAGAGAGGCAGAGGAACAGGAGGAGCCTGTTCCTAGGGCACGCATGTAAAGAGCTGCCAGAAGGCAAGAGCAGCTAAAGCAAAAAGGACGACTCAGGAATAAGGCCAAGAGATTATTGGCCCCTCCCATAAGGCTTTAAAGAGCAGCAACAGCTCTTGAGGGCTTTGTAGGAAAACAATGTTGCTACATCTGTTCTTGTCTTGTTCCATTTCTTTCTTGTCGGCGTCTCTTGCTTCTGAACTTTTGCCAAGAAAAGCCTTTAGCAGGGTACCAAAGTGTCAGACTTGGAAACATTATTAGGTGGCTTCCAAGCTGCCACTTTCTTAACTGTGGGAAAGTGGGAGGGGGGAATTGGGAGAAGGAGATATTAGCCATAATAGTATTATATAAGTGGGTAAAAGTCAAGACAAGTTGACATCTGGAGAAGGAGTGGTGTCAAGGCGGAACATACGATGATTGGACCTTGTGACCATTGGAGGAGGGAAGAGAG
>JANHFM010004996.1:293830-308495 GCA_032468115.1 Grayia smithii | reverse complement strand
TAAACAAGAAGGAGTTATCTTGTCTGGGCCTGGAGCTTTTCTTGGCTTTTGTCTGCGAAATAGGTCTTGATATACATTGTGTGTAAAAGTTCTTATAACAATTCAATATAAGGAGGATAGAGTTCTAGTTTCTACTTTCTACTTTCTGTGGAGAGATGGAAGTTATGGTGTAACCCTAGTGAGAGAAAGGATAAAATTCAAATGCATTTATAATTGTTACAAAAAAGATTAGAAGTTACATATTTTGTCTTTTCTTTTTGTCTTTTTTCATTTCTCTCATTTATTTTTTTCATTTTTTCTTTTTTAAAAAAAGTTTTTTACTCTGTAAAAAGGTTTTTTTTTTTTTAATAAAATTGTTTTTCTAAAAACGAAAGGAAACTTGAGAAACAGCGAAGCAGATTTCGGAATAGTTTTGTTGTAAAAATAGTAATAAAAGATGGCTTTTCCCAAGACACACAGCGAGCTAGATTTATTAAGCACAACAGAGTCGATTTAGACTGGTATCCTATGTCCTCTTGATGAAAAGGAAGCCCTAATGAACTCAGTGGAATTTACTTTTGAATAGATAGCTATAAAACTGCACTTTTAATGGCTGGCTGGTTTGTATGTGTGCGTGCAGAGATACCCATTCTGTCAATAATGCGCCATTTGAGGAAATTCTCTTTCAACCGGCATCCATATGGTAACACTTTGCAGTTCTCCAAAAGTGCAGATGCTTTTGGGAGCAAAGCATCTGATGTTCACAGTTTGCTATTTCCAAAGTTGTCAGCTCCGTGTTTTTGACAGCATGGGATCCCAGGCTTATGTTCCATGTAACATAACTATACATTCAGCTCTGCTAAGAACAGGCAGGTTGTCTTCCTTCGAAAAAGCAACACGTATTTAACAAATGCTGTTTTGGAAGGGTGAGGTGAATCTTTTTTTTTTTTTTTCCCAAGATAATAAGGACTTGAGCCTTGCCTCACAAGAAGAAAATCAGTACCTTGCATTCACCAAATTATTATTGGACCTGGGAGCTTCATTATAAGGTGGTTTCATTCAGTATCTCACAACAGCTGAAAGATTTGGGGCTTAGACTCTGCCCCAGTTTTTCGCAACCTAGACATAATAGTGCTGGCTGAACCCATAAAGGTAAAGGTTCCCCTCGCACATATGTGCTAGTCGTTCCTGACTCTAGGGGGCGGTGCTCATTTTTGTTTCAAAGCCGAAGAGTCAGCGCTCTCCGAAGACGTCTCCATGGTCATGTGGCCGGCATGACTAAACTCCAAAGGCGCATGGAATCTGTTACCTTCCCACCAGTGGTGGGTTGCCCCCGGTTCGGTCCGGTTTGCACGATCCGGTAGCGGTGATGCTGTGACATCACCGAACCGGTTCTATGCATCCCGGACCACGCTGCCCCCGTGTGCCCGTACTTACCGGGCCAGTTGTGGAGCGCGCAGAGCGCACTTGCGCACATGCACAGAAAACTTTTTTTTGAACTTTTTTGGCAAAAAAAAGCTTCTGCGCATGCGCAGGAGTGCCTGTTCGGCGTGTGCACCGGATGCGCATTCTGCACACCCCGACCATGCACAAAGCGTGTGCACCTTTAGAACCGGTAGGACAGGTAAGTAGAACCCACCCCTGCTTCCCGCCAAAGGTGGTCCCTATTTTTCTACTTGCATTTTTTATGTGCTTTCGAACTGCTAGGCTGGCAGAAGCTGGGACAAGTAACGGGAGCTCACCCCATTATGTGGCACTAGGGATTCAAACTGCGGAACTGCCGACCTTTCGATCGGCAAGCACAGCGTCTTAGCCACTGAGCCACCGTGTCCCTTGAAATTGTTACAAAGAAACAATTTCAACATCATCCATCAGCAGCATTCAGCAGCTAATGGTATATTTATTTGAATTCTCTTTTCTCAATCTACTACTGTATTATGTTTCTGAGCAAGTATCAAACTGACTGTGCAATTATCATCTTCTCTTTAAAACCATGATAAATTATTCATACTGAAGCTAAACTTCATAGCTCTTTAAAAATGTTCATAGACCTGCAATCTACAGAGATTTCAACCAGAGCAAATTATCAACCCCATCCCCAGTTAAATAACCATTTTCAGCTTACCTGTAATAACTTCTTTAGGCCATTTTTTAGGTATAACTCTGAGATCTTGCAGAGGTACCAGCACACCTTCCATATTCCCAAACATAGATGATAAACCCAAGCAGAACAGCATGATAAAGAAGAGGATTGACCAGAGTGGAGAAATGGGCATTTTGGTGATGGCTTCAGTGAAGACAATAAATGCTAAACCAGTTCCTTCTACTCCCTACATAAGATTTCAAATCAGAGAACGAAGATATATAAAACATTAGGCTACTACAGTAGTCATTTTCAAATATATTTATTAGTGTGCTATATCTATATTAAATTACTCCATATTTACATCTTCATAATTTTCTTCCTCTGGATGCAAAGGGGAGTGTACATAGTTAAAACAAACAAACAAACAAACAAACAAACAAACAGTATCATCCTAATTGTTTTGTCTACTTCATTATTTTACTGACTTAGTTCTTACCCTACCTAGCTTTCCCATTGTTCTATCTAGGTTATAAATGATTTGGCAGTGGAGACTTGTCTTGAATGTATAAATAAAAATATGAGATGTAATCATTCTACTCCAGCATGGGTCTTCCTATGTTCTTCATTGCATTAAAATATTCCATCTTTTTTATACAGCTGGACAGTAGATGGAAATCGCTATTAATCTTGTTAATTCAAGTCTAATCCCCATTTAACAAAGGTTGGCTAAAATGAAAAACCAGTTTGCTTTGTTTACTATCTTGACCTAAATCCTTTCTTTCTATCTTTAGAACACACAAGGCCCATTTGGATCATGGCCTGCATTATCTAGATTAGCACTAACCATGCAAAATGCACAGTTTACAGGGGCAACATTTAAATACCTATTGCTAAATTGGTGAGTAAGAAAGAATTGGAAAAAAATGAAACATAATTCATAGAAAACATAATATGTCTGAAAATTCTAAGCATAGATTAAAAAAATAACCAGTAAATTATGTTTAAAATTGCTAAATTTCTCAAACATTCTATTTTTTAAAAAGCAGTTTTAAGTGACATTAATTCTTCCTATCGTTCTAACCTAGCAAATATATATATTTATACATTTATCCCTTTATACAGCATAGTGATAATATATAGCCCTATATTATCATCTTACATCAGTTAAAAATGATTTCAGGTCACAGGTTTCAAAGTTCAGGGTTGAAAAGATTTCTGGCTTTGTCGTGTTATACCAATCTTGTATCTCTAGAAAATTGTTCTCGGTTATGTTACCATCGGGCAAATCAAATGCATTTATCAAAGTGAGGATATTTCTGCAAAAGATTAAAAAAAAATAGACTAAAAAAAGTTCAATGTTATAATCTGGGTCACAGTGAAATAAATAATCGCAGTTACCATTGCTCTTATGACACGGAGCAAGATTGAGGATAAAAGTTTCCATTTGGTCAAAACAATCAATCAATAAGAACAATGAACAATTTTTTTAAAGTTTCAGTGTCTGCAACTAGAGACAGCTCTCTCCTATTTCACCATCCATTCCAGACCACTTGTATTGTTAATTGTTGCTGTAGTTGGTGGTTATGTTAGAGGACTAACAACCCTCTTTCAATCAGCAGTAACATACTAACTAGGAAATAAGCACAACTTACCTTCTGTAGCAATCATCATATCTTTCTGTTGCTCTGAAACCAATGATTGAATATATGACTGTGGCTGCATAAATGGATGTGAAGCCATTTATCACAGAAATGATCACGGCATCCTTTTCACAATTATTGCTATAAATAAAAACAAGGAAGGCAGCTGACTTTTCATAATGTTTCCAAGTGTTAGTATGCATGCATGAATGCATCTATCTATCTATCTATCTATCTATCTATCTATCTATCTATCTATCTATCTATATGCTATCTCAATCAATCTATCATCTATTTATCTATCATCTATCTATCTATCAGCTATCTATCTATCATCTAGCTATCTAGCAATCAATCATCTATCATCTATTTATCTATCATCTATCTATCTATCTATCTATCATCTGTCTGTCTGTCTGTCTGTCTGTCTGTCTATAATTTATTGGCCATCCATCTTATCACAGGGTAACTCTGGACAGCTTACAATATTAAAAAAATAAAACTATGTAAATAGAATGCTTCAAAACTTTAAGACACAAAATGTAAAATACAAAATACAAGTTAAAAGATGAGACAGGAGGGAATAGGATGAGCAGGGTGGGAGGTACAATCTGATATTAACCTATAAGCCAGTCTATTGAAGGAATTGATAAATGGATCACTTTACCAGAATAAGAACTATTTTTTTAAAGCCAAGAAAAATAAAAATAGAAAAAAAATTATGCAAAGCTGAGGGCTGGGTCAAGAAGAAGTCATATAGATTTGGGATTAAACTCAAGGGCAGGTTTGGCCCCCTTGGAATAGTCAGGAAAGAAAGGCAGAAAGAAACAAAAGCTCTCAGAGTTCTTCCCATTTGCTTTTATTCATTGAAAAGGATAGAATTTGCTACTAGAGAATAAACAATAACATCAAATATGGATAGCTTTAAAGAAAGGATTTGTTAAATATGTGTAAATAAAGTAATAAAGGAGCATACATGTGTCAGGATCAGGAGCAATAGGTCTGAAACCCGTTACTAAAGAACCTCTACAGGAGAACCTTATTGGGCTCTTCTACTCTTTAGGATTTCTTCTAAACAGCCACTTGGAAATTCTAGGCTGTTGTAAATGATTTCTTGGTCTAGGTCAACAGACATAGTTTCTTTAGATTCTTATGATTAATAAGCCTGGGAACCTTGTTTGTTTATCTCCCCAAAAATATCCTTTCAAATTATATCCCTAACCCATTCTCAGTGTATGTTATTTTTTTAAAAAAAAAGAATTAGTCCCCAATAGCAACTTACTGGACTGAATTATAACTGGAGAATGAGATGAGGCCACCAAAGGCAAGAGAAAAAGAATAGAATACTTGGGCTCCAGCATCTAGCCAGGTGACGGGGTTAGCCAATTCAGCCACCTGAGGAAAAAGGAGAAAAAAAGATTTTAAATCTTAAGCCACAGGACATCTGTAGAGAAAAGGACATTGTATAGAAACGGTGCCTTTGAGCATGTAATGTATTCATTTACAAGAATTTGTAGAAGGGGAATCTCTTGCCCTCCACCCCGCCATTGGGACTATCTTATTCTATCTAGAGCATGGCTCAAGATCAAGAAGCACATGATTGTTAGGTACCAATCTATCTAGGACTCATAGATACTGGATAAGCAGCACAGACAGGCAAAGGAAACCATGTTGGCATTGGTAAACACAGTTGGTTAAGCTAAAGTTTGCCAAAATAAACTTTCCCTTTAAAAATGAGTCTACTGACCATTCCCACCCATTTCTGTCAATGTGGTCCTCCAAGGATAGAGAAAAGAGCCTTTCCCAGGTCTTTAATTCTCCTCCCTTTTTTAAAGCTAGATATGGCAGAATTTGAACTAATTATATGCAAGCTGTGTTTGTTACTACTAAGCTGTCATCTTTCTTGGGTTTATATAAAGATACGGACATTATTAGAAACCCCAAGTACTAGACCTTACCAATAATTTCATTTCTGGGCAAATACTTTCCTGGAAACATATTCCATTTCTTGGTTTAACATGCATTTATAGCAGATAGACACAGTTTGAAGGGATAGGCCATAATTAAGTAATTCCTGAGGATTGTAGGAATTTATTTGGCAATGAAAGGATCACTTGAAGAGGCAACACTGAAATTAGGGCCCTAGATTGTTTTACAGAGGGAGGATAGTTTAAAGCAGAGGTGTCAAACTCAAGGCCCGCAGGCCAGATCCGGCCTACAAGGTGCTTAAATCTGACTTGTGGGGCCACTTGGAAACAATGAAGGACCAACCCGTGGTGGAAGCAAAAATGGAACTGAGGAGGGTTGCATGACGGCCTCCTGAAACCCTCTACCAGCAAAAATGAAGCATGGGAGGGTTGCGCAGTGGCCTCCTGCAACCCTCTGCCAGTGAAAATGGAGCTCAGGTGGGTCGCGCAACGCCTCTTACAACCCTCTCTAGGAGACAGTCTGCTGTCAACCTTTTTTAAAAGTTCCTATTGAAATGTAAGTTTTGGCAGTGTGAAATGTTGGCACTTTGTACAACCCAGATTCTTTCTCTCACACATTCGTGTGTGTGAGAGAGAGAGAAAGAGAGAGAGAGAGAGAGAGGGAGGGAGAGGGAGGGAGAGAGAGAGAGAGAAAGAGAGAGAGAGAGAAGGAGAGAGAATAAAATAATAACAGCATGTACATTCAAACAAATGGCTATTTCTTATTAGAACTTGGAAAAAAACCTCAGAATTTATATGAATTATGTGTATAGGATTTCTTGCAGGGGTCAAAATAACTTCATCTTTGTGGGTTTGTTTGTTTGTTTGTTTTGCAATTTCTGTGCAACTTGACTTAGAAAGACAGGCTGGGCTTAGCTTTACAAAATAATTAACCACATTTCATCCATTAATTTTCTTAGGTCAGCTGAAAAAGCATTGCAATTCTGAACTGCCTTTTATAAAAATTGCTTGAAGTTTGCCAAAGCAAAAGCTGCACAGATGAAGCTCCAGTCTTCATAAGTGAGGAAAGATTTTCTTTCAACATGCAAATGTCCAAGTAATACATTAAGCCAGGGAACATTGACCTACAATGTTTCTCTTATTTAAAGGACTGATAATAATAAGAAAAACAGCGCAAATTGTCTTAGAATTGGAATTATCACAGCTCTTTTGATGTTAGTAACACTTTTTATTTTCTTGAAATACAAAATAATTAATACTTACATCTGGTGTAAACAGAAAAACAATACCATTAGTAGCTCCTTTCAGAGTCAAGCCACGGATCAGGAAAATAGTCAGGACAATATATGGAAGGGTTGAAGTCACATATACTGCCTGAGGAAGAATATGTACAAGTATTGTAATGTTTACATCACAAAATACTATCTGCACTGCAGGCGTACCAATAATTTCAGGTTGCAAGATATAAGAAACATAGTCTGTAGAGCCACCCTTCTCATGATTCTGTCCTGATAGACTTTAAGTATTTAGGCCTGTTTCTAGACATGTTGGAATGGTTTTGAATTGGTTACTTGCTTTTGGATAATTGCAGAATAATTCTCTCAATTGTTTGGCTGAATAATTTTCCTTTGCTATTTCAGTTTAATATTTTAGATACTGGCTTTATTTTATAACAATTTATGACATGAAATATACCTTTGGTCACTATGAGCCACTATCTTGCAGTCTAATCTTCCTCATAAAATTGTGTTGAGGATAGTTTTGTATTGTGGAATACTTTAATAACACTACAAACAATACTACAGACCAATTATAGGCAAAGTATCTCCATGAAGGCAGAACGTCTATTAAATCTGAAAGTATGGAATATTTGCAAATTTTACATTTCAAAGTTTGAAGTGAAGAAAATACATGGAAATGTGTAGAAAATATTTTTCACAATAACAGTGAGGAATGTATTTCATACATATAGTCCCCAGTTTAAGAGTGAGTTCCAATCTCAAGGTCTATCCTTAACTCAAATTTGTATGTAAATGGTACCATTGTATAATAGTGTATAAATAGTGTATAAATATTTATACACTAGTATCAAGTTCAAGTGTAATGAACTTGAACTGTTGTGTGTTTAACTTGAATCATTGTTTGTTTAACACTATTTTTACTACAATAGGCTCCATTCTTAACTATGGTTGTCCTTAAACCAAGTCATTCTCAAAATGCAGATTTATAAAATATACTTCTGTGGAGGGGAAGCTACTTTTCCTAGTTTGTCTCACATCTTGCAGATACCATGAAAAACAAGAACCATGCAAATAAGGTTACATAAGAAAGGAATCGTGTCTAGCAGCAACTTCTTCCCTCCCACTTATCTAGATGTTACCATGGAAGGCGGGACATAGAAGCACTTTTTTTCTGAAGTAACATCATATGCAAAATAGCTCATTGACCCAGCATTATCTGCAATTTCTCTGCAGTGTGCAGCTCCTGTGCTATGATATTCAGGTCTTTATTAAGAGCACAACTGGACATTATGTGGTAAGGGAATGCTGAGACTGGGAAAATGTGTATGTTGGATCAGGCGATTGAAGACGCGGAGAGTGACTTAACAACAACAGCTCTTTAAAGTGAATAGCAACCAGCTTGGCGAAGCTTACTTATATAGCGAGTTCTAGCCAATCAGCGGTTAGTATTTTTCCCGCCCAAACAGTGGACCTTGGTGGAACCTTTGCAATCGTGATTGACAGTTCCAATATCTAACAGCGTAATGGAGATCTGGCAGGCAGCAAGGAGAACGTCTTGCCCTTCCTACTTATTTTTCTCCAATAATTGCTCTCCTACTCACTATTGAAACTAGGCTGTTCTCCAATTTCTAAACTCAAGCTGCAAGAAAATGGCTGTGAAGTTGAAAGGACTATTTGATATTATTTTTCTCAAAGAGGATGTTCTGAAATAATTTGCAACAGAGAGAACCACAAATATAAAGAGCATTTTCCCCTTTAAGCAAAAAAGATTGAGGTACCTTTCCTGTTGTTTCAATGCCCCTGATTGTGCATACATACAGCACTGCCCAGGCACAAACCAAGCAGAGCAAAAGCCACCATTGTACACTTCCAGAATCTTCAATAGAACTGGTGATGTTTAAGGTTTCCCTGTACCAAAAATAATCCACTGGAGAGCTCTTTGCACATTCCTCTGTGAAATCTGAAAACAGGAAGACATTCAATGACCTGTGGCAGATTTTCTTTTTTTTTAAAGCAGCAGCATATATTGGCAAAGAAAGAAAACAGTCATGAATTCAGATATTTTCAGATGAACTGAATTTAAAATTAGGTTTGTAGACTATTGAGCAATTCATAATTTAAACAAAGTCAACTGCGTAAGTTTTAAAAGAAAAACATTTACTGTTTTGTACTTAAAATATTAGAGAACCCATAAATTTCAAGAGCCAATATTCAGCTAAAATTATACCTGACCTGAAGGTCTTCCAAAACATAAAAAGGCCTAAGAATAGGAAAATATTGTTGATGTATTGCCTTTAGCAGATAATTTCAGATGATGTTTGCTGTTATGAAAAAGAAATTATAGCACAAAGAAGAGCATCTTACATTTATGTTCCAAAACATATATGCATGATTTTATCAATCTGCTTATAAAATAATGACCAAAATCATCCTTGCATATTTTATATATCTTATTTAATGTGGCTTTCTTAAGCCTCGCCCTCACCTGAAGATGACGGAATAAAACAAACTGCTTCATAAAGGAAATCACGTGCACGCGTGTGCAGGAAGGTATTAAAGGTAAGTAGAACCCACCTGTGGTGGGATTCAATTTTTTTTAATATCGGTTCTGTGGCCATGGCTTGGTGGGCATGGCAGGGGAAGAATACTGTAAAATCTCCATTCCCTCCCAATCAGCTGGGACTCGGGAGGCAGAGAATAGATGGGGACAGAGCCAGTCAGAGGTGGTATTTAATGGTTCTCTGAACTACTCAAAATGTCCGCTACCGGTTCTCCAGAACTGATCAGAACCTGTTGAATACCACCTCTAGGATGCACACTGGAATGCTACTTTGGATTTTTTTTTAAGCTGTCAGCATTTATGCAGATTACTTTATTCGAATCATGTGACTTTCAATTAATCTATATTTACATGGATTGACGTAATCATATCTTCTATATGATTCAGTGTTTCAGTGAGGCTCAGTGTTTCTCAGCCTCAGCAGCTTTAAACCACATGGATTTAGCTGAAGTCCATACAGCTTAAAGTTGCTGGGGTTGGGAAACATGGTTTTAGATGAGATCAGACGACATCTGAAAATTATATTTCTCTCTTGCATAGATGGTAACTTTCCTGTTATTTTGCACAAGCCTTGCAAGTTCCTTCAATGTTATATTTTAAACCAATTATATTAAAAAAAGAGTCAGCCAGTTTGTTATTAACTTATTAATTAATATTTCTTCTTCAAAGGAGTGCAGCAGTCTATGACCTATGCAACATATTTTGAATAGTATTTAATAGAAAATTCGGAAGGCAGGCAGGCAATGACAATATTACTCACATGGTGTTGTTAATGTGCAAATAAGAATTGATGTAATAAAGCACTTGAAGAGACTTGGAAATCCCATTTTCTTTTTTTCAAAGGGATAACTCATGTAGGACTATGTACTATGTACTGTCAATTGCACAATGTCAGTACTTTAAAAACATCTAAGCTTATTTAGATAACTGCTTTAATCCTTCAATTACGCTATCTATGTAACTGTAAAAAACACAGTGCTATAGCAATCAATCATTTGCTTCTTTCTGCAGTTTTGCTTTGAAAATGCACGGCGGCAACTTAGTGTAGATCAGGTAGAAATTTATCATAAAGATTTCAGTCAATATATTCAGGGTTATGTTGGAAAAAGGCAATGCATTTCAGAACATATATAATAGTTATTTATCAGAAACTTCAACCAAATATTACCAATACTTATTAAGTAGACATCGATATCCACCCGTCCTTTTATTCATTATGTCAGATGAGACACAATGTCCAGATTTAATTACCATCATGCTAAGGATTCAGCAATAGAATGATTACTTTTACTTATTATAGCAAGTCTTTCATAGGATAGTATAACCAATCAAGCAGATTTGGTCAAAAGTCTTGAAGGTTATGGGAGGGAAGGAAAACAAAATATACATTATATCTTCTCCTATTATTTCCCCAGAGAAGCCTTCTCGTGATGGATTGTCAGCTGGTGTAAGCATTTCATTCATAGCCTGTACCTGTTTTGTTGTCATTAAGTGGACATTGGCTCCAGGGCAGTGGGTCTTGAAAGGAGTTGAAGAAATACCACATCACCCAGGCAATAATTGTATTATAGTATAATCCCACAAGAAAAGAGACAAACATTGCTGCTATTCCTATAGGAAGAGAGGAAAAACTTTAAGTAGAGCTTATTCAATACAATTAAAAAATAAGGCCTGTGAGAAATCTGCGTGAATGTTTCATTTCAGCCCCATTCCTTGCATAGAATTGATTAGTAAATAATTTATACTCTATAGAAAGAGGCTGAGACAAGAGTCGTTTGATGGTTTTGCATGGTGATAAAGATGCAGTATATTTTCCACCATTATAACCAGTGGTATTTACAGATTTTAGTGCTCTAAAACTGACTCCATGGAATTTTTTTTCCTAATGTCTCATTGGGATTGCATAAAACAGGCTGCAGTCTCAGAATAATTATATTGGAATACTAATACATCTTAAATGGACTCCAGAGGATGGTAGAGGACAGGAAGGCCTGAAAGAACATTGTCCATGGGGTCGCGATGGGTCGGACATGACTTCACAACTAACCACAACACTAATACAGCAACAGGCTGTAAGTGGAACTGCAGAGGAATTTAGCCCATCAAAAACTGCATTTTCTTTGAATATTCACTTTCTGTATTTTAGCTATGCCAAAAAGCATGGAGCAGCTGCTGGAAATGGAAAATATATAACTATTTTAATTCAACATTTTAGGTGCATTTATGTCCAGAGAACATTTAAAAAAATAATTACTAGGTGGTAAGCCTTTGTCCGTTGCTAATCAGCATAAAAATAGTTCAGTGAACAGCCTGGAAATTTTACATTAGATTCTATTTTTAATGCTATCAGGTTATTTTTTAATATTATTTATCATGGTGTTATAATTCAGCAACCATTTTTTTTTGTTAAAATAGAAATTGAAATGTAATATTTCAAATAGCTAGAAAAGCACTGTTGCTGTAAATGAAGAGGATTATACATAATGTCCCCCACAAAGATAAAAATAAATCTTTTGTACATTAACTATAGAAAATAATTTTCCAAATATTTTAATTTAACCTCATAATTTAACCTGCCTCTCCATCCATTATTTCCCACGACAAAACCATTATTTTGCAAAACAGATCTGTAATTGTAACATTTACAGTCATGGAAACTTCATTACTATTTCACCCTGTGGATGTTCTGCAGTAACAAAAAACAGACATGTTGGGGAAATGTTTAACAGATGAGGATACTTCATCCTTGACATCCAAGAAAAAATGCAGAGCTGACAAAGCATACTTCAAATATAACATTTGTAATACAATATGAGTTTGATTAGCTTTTCTCCTTGAGTATTTCTCTAATCCTGTATTGATAACATCATTCTTCTAATGCTCATTTTCTTGTTTCAATTAAAGTTTCGAATTCACCTATCCTTTCACTTGGTGCACCCGGGACACTGAGGAATCAGAGTGGATTAAAAGGTCTTTGTTACTTGGTGGATCAAATTATTTTCAAAACTTACCTACTCCCTTCAGGGTCGGATGGATAGAACTCCAGACTCCCACGCTACCTTTTCTGAGTCTCTGTCCAATTGCAAATTCAAGATGGAGCAAAGGGATGCCTTCCAGGACAAGCAAGATGAGGAAAGGGATCATGAAAGCTCCTGTGGAATTACAACCAAAGTGAGTGTGTTTTGTATAAAACTGGCCTAAAATGGGCACAGGAGTGGATTTATTGATCATGAGAAACGATGAAAGAGGCAGGAAAACAGTTCTGGTGAATTCTACTCTGAATCTTCTCTAGTTTGAAAGAAAATATATTACTATGGTACTTTATGAGAGCATTTGGTGCATTATCTGTGCATACAGCCTACTACAATCATGACTGTAATAATCAAAGAACCCTTCAATTCCTCCTGAAGACTTCAATATGATGTGGAACATATCAGAAAAAAAAGGCAAGAGATAGGTCAGTGGGATTGGGAAACATAAGAAAAAGGACATGAATTTTGCTATTCTCTTCTTTTTTAGTAGAGTATGCATCCCCCAGAGAGCTGATTTCTGTTTTCCTTCTCTTCCTGAATCTAATGCCTTTCAGATGAATGGGGCAGGGAGGATAGGGACTGAATTTCCACAATGCATTAGGTTGAAGAACGCATTATCTTTTCCAGCCAACTTTATGTTCATGGAATATATGTTCTTCTCAAGTATACTTGTCCTATATAGCGGATGGGAGAAGAGTTATCCATAATGTCAGCGAACATGCACATATTCTTTACTGTCAAGATAGAATGTTATACAGCCTTCATTGGAATGTGTCCTGATCACCCACCTCCAAAAATATATGTAATATGATGTCCATTTAAGTATTCACCTTGATATTCCTCAAATTCTCATTCAAGAACATTGAATAAATCCATTTGGTGATTCGAGGAACTGTTTGGTTTTTAAAATTTTAGTTGAACTTGGTGACACTCAGTACTATGCTGCCATAATTGTGGCCTACACATTAAGGTTTGCAGCTATGGCTCTATTTGGATGATAGAATAATTCCAAAGCTTCTTGATTAAGGTGCCTGCTTGCTTACTAATTCATCTTCAAAGTGGCACTATTAACCAGAAAACATCTTGTTTAGTAATGTCAAAGGAATGACTTTGTCATTCCAAATGGGTTTTTTTTCTGCAAAACAAATATTAGCTTTGATTTTTTTTCCCTTCAAGCTAAGGGAAAAAGATAAAATTCATTTACCCATCTCTGTTCTGATCCTATTAATTATCAGAACTATGCCATGGGAATTATTTCGGGAGAGATGCTTTATGTGGGAGCATGAATACAGTATCTATCTGCATCTCATTAAAGCCCAATCTGTTTCCAAGATCGAATGGCTATCTTAATGACTTCCCAATTAAAGATTTGTACTTTTTTGATTTTTGATTTAGAATTTAAATTCCATTTCAGAATCTAATGCAAGGACTGCAGAGTATCATACCAAAATAAAGATGAAGTTTCTATTTTAAAAGAAATCATATTATATCAGAAAAGAGGATAAACTGAAATAATTTTTGGAACTTTTATCAAATAGAAGGCAAACATAAAAGAAACATCAAACATCATAGGTCAATGAATACTTATTTCACCTTTTCAGTCATCCCTTTCTTGGCCCTCCCTCTTTTTATTATACTGTATCTCTTCGGCATTGTTTTTGAATTTCTTCTGTTTCAGTTCTCTATAGAAAATCTGAGTTTGGGAAAAGTAAAAATGAATAAAATAAAACTAGTTGATATGGTGTAAATTTGGGAGAAAGAAAATGGAGAACTGAAGTTAAATTGGTTGAAAAATAAATAATAAGACTAAAGTTGTACCTGCATCTCAGCTTTAGCACCTTTAGGGTACTGAAGTTATTTTGTGAAGTCCCTACATCAGCATCTGAAATATGGTATAAATAACCCCCAAGACCTCCTATTTAGTATTTATTCAGTATATTTCATTTGATTGGTCTCCTGCCTTTCTATTCATATGAATACGTAAAGCATACAAAAACAACATCTAAAAGGGAACGTTGGCTTACCTGAACGTTCTTTTTCATCACGCTGCGGAAGAGTTCAACAGTGGTAATAACTTCCACCCATTGGCTAGAGACTGAGTTTGCAGAGTATAAAACCCCTCCTCCGGACTTCCGGTTCAACTTCCGGTGCCGAAGACGGCTCTCCCGAGAGCCGCCGGCACTGCTGTCTGTAAATGTC
>JANHFM010004996.1:256177-269874 GCA_032468115.1 Grayia smithii | reverse complement strand
ATGCACCAAGACAAATTCCTTGTGTGTCCAATCACACTTGGCCAATAAAGAATTCTATTCTATTTCTATTCTATTCTCTTCCATGATGGAAAAGAATTTATTACATCAGTTACCCTCAAGCACTTACAGTAATCTATCTCTCAGGTTTTCAGCAGATGAACGAGGAATTTCCCAAGGATCTGGCAGGCAGTTCAAGACTCCGGTTATCCACTGGAATAAGGAAGAGATTAGAGTGCCTGACTGGATTGCAGTAGAATAATCTCTCTTGTCTTGTAGCTCAATTGCAGCTTTTTGGTTTGTTAAAGAGCTCAGAGAAGTGAAACAGCTGGAGAGATACCGGTACCTAGAACATCACTGGAAGTAAACCCATCTGGAGTGTGACTACCCACTGATAAAAGCTCATGTTCAGATCTATACAGAGGTGATTCAAGCACAAGGTGTGATTTTTGCCATCCTGATTGTATCTGCAAAATGATATCCAGCCCTCTTTAAATTCTGTCTTGAGAAAAGATGTTCTCCAAGACTATCTGAAGGCCCACTGTGAAGAAATGGCTAATGAAACTGCTCAGATTCAAGAAGAACTGGGTCTACAGATGCTAATAGGGATGCCTGGGATTTCATATTGTGAATGATCTAGAATCGTTTCGAACCTGTGAATTCTGGAAGAGAAGAAAGTGACTTTGTAGTTTCAGCTCCATCATTCTCTATTTGCATCTTCATTTCTCATGGTTGGTAAGATCTCCTATGAGGTGAAAGGAGGTTGGATTTGAATAGTAGTAAACACTTCTTTGATCCAAAATCAAAGAGGCCAGTTACACTTCCCAATCATGGTTATTCTATAGAAATACCCTTTCATTCAAACTAGGTCATCCACAAGTGTAGCCAACATTGTTGATTACATTTGACCTTCCAATAGTTTTCTAAACTATTGACTATGATATCCCATTGGCTTGTTTCCAAGGAATTGAGTTGGGAGGGGGGAATACTTTATAGTGATTCTCCTACTTTCTGAAGTGGTAAGTCCAATTGTTGGAGAGAAGAGCTTTGCCAGAGAAGTAAAACTATCTCTTTTTATATACATTTATATGAACTGGATCATTTGTATTCAGTCTTCTCATATTTTAAATATTTTGTTGCCCTTGTTTTTAAAGCGCACTTGTACAGTTTGTACAGTTAACTTTCTGTTACATAAGAAAACAATAGAAGGAATGTGGCAATATTATGCACCTGTTCAGTCAGTACCCCCAAAGGGTATCATTACTTCAATTCTACCCATATTATTCGGCATATTTGCAAAACCAGTTTTTTATACCTTATCTCTGAAAGAACAAAACCGCACCAAGTACATACTTGCTTAGAGCCAAGTCTCACTGAATCCAGTAACTTTTGCGTCCAAGTAAACATGCTCAAGTTCACATTGGAAAATATATTTGAACTTGAACATGTTTACTTGGGGGTGGAAAGAGAGAGAAAGAAAGAAAGAGAGAGAAAAAATATTGCTCTTTCTTTCTATCTATCCATCCATCCATCCATCCATCTATCTATACATCTATCCATCTTAGAAAGGCAACAAGTATTTTCTCCAATTTAGTTGAAAAGCAGCAGTGAAGGTAGAAGTTGTGATAGAATTAATACTGAACTAATCTCCAGTTTCCTGATTTTTCTTCAGCAATTGTTTTCTCTAGAATTATATGTCAATGGGAACAAATATTAGATTTTAAAAAACAGGAAAAGCAGTTGCCAATAAAGTTGAAGGGTGAATTTCCTTCAGGTATATTTTGAAGCTGAAGAAAAGGAGAAATGACTGATTTGAAAACACTTAAATTTCTTCTCATTAAATTTCTCTCCACATATGTACATGTTTCTTTTCTTGAGTTACATTAGTCTTACATGAAGCTTCAAGGAAAGGAATAAAAAAAATAGACAGAAAATACTAGCACTTTAGTTCATTCTTTTAGAGACATTATAAGTGTCTGAATCTGACATGAATGCATAAAAGAATTGACTGGTATAACTAGTGTGCAGTTATGTCCAAACTCTGAATATTGAATATATTCTATTAACCCTGGTTAAATGGGTAATGTGAACACAGTACATCCTCATCTGTTAATTTTATTTTCAGAGAATGATATGGCCTCCTTCAAAACAAGGGGTTTAAGCTTCCAATCTTAAATAGCAAATAAGAAAGGAATGTGTCCATTCCAGTTTGCTTCTGCAAGTGAAATGAGAAGACGCCATCTTGCCCTTCAAAATACTTATTTGGGCTAATTTAACCCTGTCTCCAAACTGAGAGAACCACTTGAAATTTGCATACACACACTTTAAAAACAGAAAATCCTTTTCTCATCCTTATGTTTTCATCCATTTTTAATACTGACGGGAGGGAAAAAATTATGTTTGTAGATGTATGTGTGTATGAGAGTGTTTAGGAATGGGGGGGCAGGAGTAAAGGCAAAGTTTTTGTGGACTATGATGGCTGAAAACGTAGGAAGGAAAGTACTCTTCACACCTTAAGCCACTTACCTTTTCCTTTTGCTGCCATCTTGGCTTTATATAAACCCAAGTACTCCCCTGAATTTGTAATAAATTCTCCAATCAGAAACTCAGGCCTCTAAATTCAGACTTCCATACTTAACACTTTCACTGCACAGCACCCTCTGCAGGATCTCAGTAAACAGTCAAAATTTCCTTTTCTTAAACTCCTGGCAGATATTTTCCAAAACACTGCTAACAAAAGCACCAATCTCATCTTAATTTGATCCCAGTCATTCCATTTGAGAGAAAGTTGGCCAGGCATACCTGCTATCTGTCTTAACAGAGGAAGCCTTTTGTTTAACCCATCGATGGAATTTTGATTTTTTTGCATTTAACAGTCTGATGATTTCTAGATTCTTTTGATGAAATTGGCATTGGCCTTAGTTAGTAAATCCAGTGGGACAGAATTATAGGAGCTGTAGTCTGGAGAGCACCAACTTGCTTATCCCTAGGAGCGTCCACAGCAAAGTAGGTCCAAGCTCCATCTTTACATTCCTACATCTTGATCTTATTGGGGACAGGGATTATGTAGTGACATCATTGCACAAGCTCAGATATTGCAAATAACATCTCATTCCTTGCTTGCTGGGAAAAAAACAGACCGGCCAGCTTGTTTTCTGCTGGTAATTACTAATTACCGGCTATGAGCAGACTGGCAGTTGTTGTTCTGATTATGCCAGCAAGTAATAATGAAAGTCTTGTATTCCTTTTCTTTTCTTTGGCTGTTCCCTGATTAATCTAAAAAATCTGCAAATTGAGTTATGTTAATTAACTTCATTACCTGTGGTGCAGATACTCCTACTCTCTCTTACCATAATATATCTACCTAGATACTTAGAAAATGTAGAAAAACAATTTCCATGAAAAGTTAAGTTGTTCTACAATATGCTTCCCCTTAAGCAGTGATATAAATTTTAATGCAAAACTCAGTTTTACAAAAACTAAAACTGTTTTAGAAACTACAGAATGTGATCTTCATTCATATTCTTGAGTATGAATGCTCCTTCTTTGGTACTTATCAGTACCAAAATATAGGTAGTCCCCAGCTTCCGACTATAATTGAGCCCAACATTTCTGTTGCTAAAAGGGACATTTGTTAAGTGAATTTTGCCCCATTTTACGACCTTTCTTACCACAGCTGTTAAATGAATCCCTGCAGTTATTAAGTTAATAACATGATTGTTAAGTGAATCTGGCTTCCCCATTGATTTTGCTTATAAAAAGGTTGCAAAAGTTTATCACATGACCTAGGAATACTGCAACTGTCATAAATATGAATCAGTTGCCAAGTGTCCAAATTTTGATCACATGACCATGGGGATGTTACAAGGGTCATAAGTGTGAAAAATGGTTGTGTCACTTTTTTCGGTGCTATTGTAATTTTGAACAGTCACTAACAAACTGTTGTAAGTGGCAGACTACTTGTATGCATACATTTTTCCAAGCCTTTGCAGGCTTGTCCCATTAAGATCATCAATTTCAGAGATTATGATTTTCAGTCCTTTTTTGTCCAGAAAAGGTATAAAATAGAACCATTAAGCCAATGTATAATATAATGCGTCCATTTTGCTTTTGTCAGAAAAGTCATTTTCTGCTCCCAGTGAAATTACTACACCATGTACATGTTTCTGCTGTTATCAGCAGCATCCCTCCCCCCCAAAAAAATTAATTGCTACTTTTTAAAAATATCACTTTTTCTAGGATTAATTCTAAACTTAGAAGTGAACTTTTCTAAAAGAAAACTGGCTGCAGGAATTGCTCAGTAATCTGCACACATGCTTCCCTTTTGTCTCAACAGCCGTCCTTTTTGTGAACTTTGATAAGTAACCAGGGCAGGTCTTTCTTTCTGAGGCATGTTTTCATACATGTTTTTATTCCTATCACATCTACTTTGACCTTTACTTTAGTTGTTAAGCCCTGGCCAATGTCAGAATTATTTTTTATGAAAAGAGCAGTTTATTCTAGCTCATTTAGTTTTTCCTTGCCTTTTCAATATACTGTAACTTGATAAACCTCTATATTTCATTGCAATATGTCAATATTAAATATCCTTATTTTTTAAAAAAAGTTGTAACTACTTTATATAGCTTCAGCGGATTCTTCTGTTGCTCAAATAGCAGCCAAACTATTGCTATAAGAAATAAATAGTTTTCTAGGAATAAACAAGTTTTTAATTCTGACGTTTCTTATCTAAATAATTCATTAACTGGCAAAGAACCAGCACTTCTGTCCTACCTGGCATTAAACCTATTTAGAACAGATTTATGCTTTATCTTCTCATAATCAATTTTATCTTAGTGTCAGTCTTTCTTTTTGTGGTCCTTATTAGCAATATTGTTACTAATAACAATACATTAAGAATTAAATATGCTTTGAATTCTCTGTATTGATGTTTACATAGTTTTATACACAAGGTCACGATTAACTATTAATCTGTATTCCTTATAAGTTCAGCTCCTGTTTAGTAAACTTTCTGTAAGTTTTCCAATGTTCGTCTGTCAAAAGTCCTGGACTTGTAATGCTGCATGAGAAAAACATCAGTGAAACCTATAAAATCAGTTTCTGTAGCAAATCCCACACTCCTAACTTTAACTCGCTATGTAGTAATGTTCTTGGCTTCAGTTTCCTGGGACACAGTTCTTCTGTAATAAAAATAAAAATTTATATATTCTCCATCAACAGAGAACAGTCAAAAACTTTGCAATGTAGGAGCATTTTCCTATCATGTCATTGTGCTTCTGCCCAGACAACTGATTACCTCTAAGGGATGGGTTAATGTTCAATGTTTTATGGGCAATGATAATGATTTTGAGATTTCTTTCACATATGTTGGTTACAAATTGTAGCTTAATCTACTGGAGAATTATTATATCGTTTGAGTGGGTAAAAATGACTGAGGTAACAGCTTGTTATAACCAGGAACTTTTATTCAACAAATTAACTTCAGAAGAACAGAACAGCAAAAACCAACAATGACAACTATTTATATAGCTGCCAGGAACTGTCCAACCAATCAGGAGCTTCTATTGTCCCGCTCAGACCAGGGCGCATCTTATCCAATCCGAGCGACCGGACATAATTCCAAGGACTTGAACGATGGCAAGTACAGGATGCAACACCCCTCCTCCTTGGATGGCGCACACATAGTCAGCCAGATATGCTGGGCGCCTAGAATGCGGTCAGACCTGCGAAGAGCTGGTTCCGGCCCGGAACTCTGAGGATTACTTTGCCTGTCCATGGATTGCTCCTGAGATCTTCCCAATGGACTTTCTTGGATCCCTGATGGTGTTTCCGGACCCATAGGACTGTCAGGTGAGTTATTCTTTTCTATTCTTTCTGGCAGTAACAATGTCGGGCTCTGTGCACTGCTTTCCATCAGGGTCAACCCTTCGGGGTTGTTGTTACAGCTTGCCAGCCGGCCGCTACTATTTGTTGCCCTGGGGTTTCGGCTGTCTCGTGGGGTGAAAACGAATGTTGTCGTTGTTCTCGTTGTTGTTGTTGTTGTCATTGCTGCCGTTATTGTTGTTGTTATGTTCATGTTGTAAGCTGGTGGCCTGTTGGTTGGGGTTAACCTCGCGTTCCTGTCAGGCGATTCTGGCTCTCAGCTGGTCAATATGCCTTCGCCAAGACCGTCCATCCCCTAGCTGCACCAGATAGGAGTGAAGGCCTGTACAGAGGCTGATGACCCCTGGAAGCCATTTGGGGTGCGATCCAACATTAAGGGCATATAGCAGGTCCCCTTCCTGAAATGATCTGATATGCCTTAACTCCTCTCTATGTGCATCTGGTGTGTAGTCAGGGTGCAGGCAGTCTAAGACGGTGCGCAGGTGCCGGCCCATCAAAAGTTCTGCAGGGCTTCTAAGGGTGGAAGGGCAGGGTGTCACATACTGGGCCAACATATACCTTTCCAACTTATCCTGCCAATCACCAACCCCAAACCTCGAGATGGCTTCTTTGGCTGACCTTACAGCTCTTTCTGCCAACCATTACTGGCAGGCCTAAAAGGGGCCACTAAGGCTTAGCAAATGCCTTGGGCTGCAAGGAACGCCTGGAAGCTTGCAGAGGTGAACTCTGGCCCATTATCTGACACTACCACATCCGGTAGCCCGTGGGTGGAGAATAACCTTTTTAGCACCATAACTGTTGTGGTGGAAGTCATCAATACCAATTCCACCCACTTTGAATATGCATCTACAACCACAAGAATGGATTGACCATGGATAGGCCCCGCGAAATCAATGTGTAGCCTTGACAAAGGGCCTCTTGGTGTTTCCCAGTCTCTTACAGGGGCTTTTGGGTCTACAGGACAAGACAATTGACACGGCTGGCATCCTTGCACCCAGTAGGTGACGTGCTGATCGAAATTCAGCCACCACATGAAACTCCGGCCTAGGGCCTTCGTGCGGCAGATACCTAGATGGCCCACATGGAGTGTTTCCAAAAGTGTTTTCTGTAATTTAGGGGGAACTATAACCCTACTGCCCCACAACAAACATCCCCTTGAAAGTGACAGTTCATGCTGTCGCATAAGGAAGGGTCTGAATTCGGAGGAAAGAGGCCTTCTTGGCCACCCTCATTGCATCCATTCCATCACTTTGGATAGAATGGGGTCAGACCTGGTCTCAACCGCAATATCAGCGGCTGTGACGGGCCAAGGAATCCACCAGGAGGATATTGGAAGCAGGGGCTGGATCCTCAATGGTTGTAGGCAGAGGCCATCTGCTTAAAGCATCTGCGTTAGATAATAAATGCCCTGGTCATTACTCCAATTTATATGAATAGGATGCTAAAAATTCTAACCATCTGGACATTTGCGGAGAAATCATCTGTGGTGTTGTCCGGTCACCGGCCAATAAGCCTAAAAGCGGCTTATGGTCGGTAACTAATGTGAATGAATGGCCATACAAATAGTCATGGAAGCGTTTGACCGCAGCTACTGCAGCCAAAGCTTCTTTATCCGTCTGGCTATAATTCCTCTCTGCAGAGGATAATGTTGTGGAATAGTAGGCGAGAGGGGCTTCTTGGCCATTAGGCAACTTGTGGCCGATGACTGCCCCAATCCCAAAAGGAGAAGCGTCAGCTACCAATAGCAGGGGAAGGTGGTCCCTATATTGTATAAGAACAGCATCAGATGTCAGTAAGTTCTTGACAGCAGCAAAAGCTGCTGCCTCAGTAGAACACCAAATCCATGACGCTTTCTTATCAAGGAGCCTATGCAAAGGCTCCTCCACAACCGCCTTGTTAGGCAGGAATATTGCATAAAAATTCAACAGGCCTAGGAAAGCCTGGAGTTTAGTTTTATTTTGTGGAGCTGGAGTCTGATGTATTGCAGCTACTTTTGATGGAGTAGGATGGATGCCTGAAGCATTGATCTTGTACCCTAAGAACTCCACTGCTGGCACCCCTATCTGGCACTTTGTTGCCTTTAGTTTGAGGCCTGCATTTTGGAATCTGCTCAGGACCATGCGTAACTGGTGTGTAAGTTCATGTTTATTTGTGGCAGAAATAAAGATATCATCGAAGTAGGGGACTACTCCATCAATGCCCTGTAATAGTTGCTCCGTTAATCCTTGGAACAGGTCTGGGGCCACACTGACCCCAAACTGCAATCAGTAGCACTTGAATGGACCCCGATGGGTGACAATTGTCTGTGCCACTGCCGAAGAGTCTGTGACAGGCAATTGCTGGTATGCCAGGGCCATATCTAACTTTGCAAATATTGTGCCCTGGCCCAGGGAATTCAGCAATTGCTGCACGACAGGAACCTTATTAATTTTATTAACTTCAGAAGAACAGAACAGCGAAAACCAACAATGGCAGCTATTTATATAGCTGCCGGGAACTGTCCAACCAATCAGGAGCTTCTATTGTCCCGCTCAGACCAGGGCGCGTCTTATCCAATCCGAGCGACCGGACGTAACTCCGAGGACTTGAACGATGGCAAGTAGAGGATGCAACAAGAATCATAATGTTTCAAGATGCTTACTACAGACTCTAGAGCACATCAATGTTGCAAAGACTCTCCAGTGGGCATAACATGTGACAATTGTTGACTAACAACAATTCAGATTATAAAAGAGTAGAATGTCATCAAATAATGCTTTGCAGCATTCATACAGAAACCAAAAACAATGGGATACATTGAAGATACAGCATCTCATTCTGTTATATAAAGGACAGAAAACAAATAGTTCATTAGGAACCTATAAGTATAGTATGTACAAATGAGTTTCTCATAAATTTTAAGCACTGAAATATATGGAAGTTTTGAACACAGCACCATTCTTGGAACATCTACGAGCTTCCTTAGAGCTGCTCCTCTGAATATTTGCAGATCTTAACCCACTTACCAGATGTAAATTGTTATTTGCAGAAGCCCATGCTAAACAAATAAGAAACCTCTATTATGCATCACACATTATATTTAGGGTTTTTTTTTTAGTGTAAAGTATGACTGAAACAATATAATTGTATATAAATACAGGTGCACATCAAAGGACTAGGAGTGCTGTAACCCCCTGTCATGTATGTAATAGTTGGCTTTGTCATTCTGTAATCTGTGGCATCACTTTTTAGCTTCATGAGAAAGAAAGAGATCATCACTAATATTTCACCCAGTGAGAGTGAAAAAGGGGGCTGCTGTTTTTAATACATCTAATCTGCTTAATACACTAGCTTGGCAATAGTGTATATTGGGCAAGGAAAAAAACTTCTAATTTTGGCACATTACTTCAGCTTGGAGTACATATCTGTGAATCCAATCAGCATTCTTAAATCAGATCTTGGCAAGTGTTTCACATATCCAAGGAAACTAGTCCTGCCATGGGTAGAGAATTATTGGACTCAAGGGATTAGAAAGTTTTTCTGACTTTAATTGTTGTCATGGACATCAGATTTAACTCACTTTTATTTAGATAAGATTGGCAAGATAAAGGGAACAGAGATAGGACAGATGGAGGAGAAATGTTAACTCTAACAAGTCATTCGCTTCCCATGCTAAAGAGCCAGTATGGTGTAATGATTAGATATTGGACAGGCACAAGAGAGCCAAGTTCTATCCACTGTAGGAGGAGAAGCTCTCTAAGTAACTTTGAGGCAATCATTCCTTCAGCTCAATCTACCTCAGAGGGTTGTTGTTGGGAAATATTGGAGAAAGCACTGTTATATGCATTTCTTGAGCTCCCAAATGAAAGAAGCTTCCTAAATCTAACAAATAAAAAAATAGGCATGGAAGCCTAACAAGGACTCTAGGAATGAAGAAATTATCTTGCTACATTGATATCAACTTCATATCTATGGAAACATTTAAATCCTGTAGCATAAAAATTATAGAAAGAACACCAGCATACATTTTTTTTTGCCAAAAACTCCTTCCATACTATTTTTTCCTCTCCAAAACTACTGGAGAAGAGCCATAATTACTTATAATCTGGGAAGTTGCATAAAAGCAGGGTTGCTTTACAGAAAATATGTTTTAGTTTTCTTTTTGTTCCACTTTTTTATAGTACCATTAAACTTCCAAGCATAAGTTCTAATTTTAAATTCCAGGAGAAAAGCAGTGGATAACCCTATCAAATCCAGGCTGCAATTATCCAGTGAAAGTTTTCTGTATCACTTTGCTATTATTTAATGACTCTCTGAAGCTTTGCATCTCATTCTTATAGCCCAAGAAAAATGCTGTATATCCAAACAGTTATTAAGTGTTGCCCAAATAGTGTGCACAGTTATGCAATCATCAGTCTCTGGTTAGGCAATGGTTTTGGTTGGTTTGCTTTTTTAATTAAGGGTACTTAATTATCAATTATGCTCCAATAATAAGATCATAGCAAAGTGTAACTGAGATCCTTAAGAAAATTCTCTTCTGAGCCTATTTTATGTTTAGGATATCACTACTGGAATTCATTTACATAGCAGTGGCCTTTTCTGTAGTGGCAGCATATAACAAGCTATAAAAGTTTGTTTCTAAATAGGACATTTTAATTCTCATGTTGCATCTTAGAATCAGAGGTATCCAGTAACAGTTATTGAGATCAATGGTTATGAGAACAGGGAAGGAAGAGAAGCTCTACAATGAAATGCTATAACAGTACCAGGTATGCTGGAGGAGGCTTTATCCCTTACTGCCATAGTAGGATCATCATACATATTTCTAGCATTACATATCTTATTAATTTTTTTCAGAAATTTTCAAGCCATTTTGAATGCAAAAAATATGAAAACAGGATACCCTGCAATTGCCCTTTAAAAGAGAAAAGGTCTATGTCTATTTAAACAGTGAAAATCAGTTTAACAGGGATGGAGAAGTCAAGGCCAAATGAGCTGTAGATAGATCTGTTTTAATTGTAAGTCTTAATGCAAAAAGCTTTGAAGATATACATTTGAACACTTGCAGAATGATTTTCCTAATAAACACAATCAAACCTACTACTCCCTTCTTGCAATCACAGATGCAAAAGAAAACAGGTCTGTTCCCGTTTAGCATAGCAGGCTGTATCTGTTGAACCAAACACAGGATATAATTAAATCTCTCCTTCTACACAGCCATGGTGGTCTGTATCTTTCTTAAAGAAGGCAGATTGTGAGAGTCGGCTATCCAGTAAATTAAAAGTAAAGAACCATTAGAAGGGAAAGTTATATATTTCTATTTTAGGTTGTAGCTAATGTTCAAATTTGTACCTGAGTATATATACACCTATGCCTATACCTCTTGATGACCCCTTTTGTTTCCTTTTGAGTGATACACATTCCTCCTCCCCAAAAATACTAGCTGCCATGATAACCTCTCTTTATATCAGGTTTAAGCACTGATCACTTCAAACACCTGTCTATGTGTTTGATAACAATACATGGGTTTTTTCATTGTCTTGTTTGAAGTTTTATCTTTTCACTTCCCAGTAAAAATACATGGGGCATTCAAGGTTTGCACTGTAGGTTATTATGATGATGACCCTTGTAGAAAGCATAGTTCTCAGTTTCCTATACAAATCTTAACCAGGTCTCAATTCAGGATTCTTTTGGACAAATTTGTGGATATTGAAAGAAAGAATAGCAAGTATGAGCAGGATTTCCTTCCCAGTCTGATGAACTGAATTGTAGCTCATTGTACCTTTTAATAAAATGTGTTAATCTGAAAAAGTGCTAGGAGACTCCTGATTTTTAACTACCATAGACTGACAAGACTCTGCTCTACACTCTGTTCTGTGGATAACTGAAATGGATTGTTGCATTGTTCAAAACATTTTCAAGAACCAATCCTTTATGGCCAAACAGCATACAAATATAGTAGTGCATATCCTACTTTCAAAACCCTCCTTGTTGTCCCTCTTCTCTCTGCGCCTTTATCACTTTCTACAATCTTTTGCCATCCAATTTCTCCTTTGGCTTTCTTTTGTTGCTGCCCTTTTCAAGGCAACTACCTCTCAAGTGCATGGAGTCAATTACTGGTATCTCGCTTGTTTCTTTTAAGTCCTTCCTCATATACACTTTCTGGGGAAGCACAATAAACAATGGAGTGTCTACTGTATTGTAAGTAAGCAATGTAAATTGAAATAAGCACATATTCTTCTGTTGCTTACCTAAGCGTTTTCCTGTTTCTGTTTAGACTGTAAACATCTTGGGTCATATACTATCATACCTCATCTCTCTACAGTATTCATAAATACAAACAATAGTAATAATTACCTTAAGGATTTAACTTCTTTTGTGAATCATTTGAAATATATCTATACTGGCAAGCATGTTTAATTATGGCTTGTGAAATAAACTATATGGTAAATTGGGTCTCACTAAAGCAGGGGTGAAATCCAGCAGGTTCTGACAGGTTCTGGAGAACCAGTAGCGGAAATTTTGAGTAGTTTGGAGAACCGACAAATACCACCTCAAGCTGGCCCCAGAGTGGTGTGGGAATGGAGATTTTGCAGTATCCACGCCCACAGAACCGGTAGTAAAAAAAAATTGGATTTCACCACTGGAGCAAACCCCATTCTTTCCTAGCACTGATGAAGTTACCTAGTTAGGTAATGAAGCATCTGCAAGAAAACAACCAAACTCAGAGAGCACCAAGGACTTCATAGTCTAAAGCTCTTGTTTGTTCAACACACACATTCCATTAATGCATCAGGAAGACTTTGGACCTGTCCTAGAATCTTGGCAATGAGTTCAGTCACCTCTTCAAAGATCAGCTACAATAGCCTCATCCACCAAACTGTGGCCCATAAGATAATAAGATGTTAATTTATTTTGAGTGACAAGCCAACTTGGGATGCTTCCTGGTGCATGAGTAAAATAAACATGGGTGTATTCAGTTTTCTCTCTGGGTAACTGCTTTTAAAGTGTAATTAAAACATGTTAATATATATATATATTTATAAAATAACCGGTCCAGGCGATCTTGCCCACTTGCCTCAGTTGCCAATACCAATTCCAAAATGTGATGCACGTAATAAACTATTTCCTGAATCATTTGCATTTTATTTGAATGTGCTGAATTCAGACAAGAATTCTCTCTGTGCTGGTAGCTTTGGAAGTCTTCCTAAATTCTCTTTCACTGCTTAATAAATATGTATTTGTTCATTTGTCGTTGTCGTTGTTTTTCCCCCATTGATTTAGCACCATCAACTAAAGTGAAATTTTGCAAGAAAAACAAGTCAGACTTTGCTTCATATTTCAACATTTAGGGTGACAAGAAGAACGTGGAGAAGAACCTAAGAATACTTTCAGATTATTTTGCTTTCTTTTTAATGACACTGCACTTAAAATCTGAATAGAAAGGTGATGGGAGGTTACAGCTTAACATTTATCATAGGACTAATTTTCTTCATCGACTCCTCTACTCGAAATGCTGCTTTTTCCTCTAGTAGAAAAAAGTTGTACGGCCTATGCATTTTTTAAAAAATAGATTTGCACAAAAGGTCAAAGCAGTGCTTCTCTTAGACAAATCTTCATCTGAAGCATCCCTTAGAAGCTGTTATGTGAAGCACACCTGTCCCCTTTATTTGGGTGCTGCTTCCTTTCACCATCTGGCAATTCAAATCGCTGTGTTTTTGACACTGCACCGGTGGTGGGTTGCTCCTGGTTTGGCCCGGTTTGCATGAGCCGGTAGCGGTGACGGTGTGACATCACTGAACCTGTTCTCCACAGCCGGGAGCTGGGCCCACCCGCCC
>JANHFM010004996.1:228111-243272 GCA_032468115.1 Grayia smithii | reverse complement strand
TTTTTTCTGAGGCATAGGTGCTCTGCGCATGCGCAGAGAACTTTTTTCTCTAAGCCGCACTCCAGCTGGTAAACATTGTAGAGTGCATGCGTGGAACACTTGTACGAAGCTTGCCAGGGTGGGTGGCCCCCTCCCAGCTGGCAAATGGCTCCCAAAGCTGCTTGCCTTGAAGCTGGGACCAGCATGGGGGTGCAGCCTGGCAAGCTTCGCAGCCATACGGCTAGGCTGTCCTGGATGATGGAGCACTTCTGCCCGCCCAGTGACAGCCCGTTCACGAAGAGGTTGCTGCGGTCCTCCTTCCCCACCAGCACGCTGACTTCCGCGGGCGTGATGCTAGCGAAAGTCTTGCCCGGGGCAGCGGCCCAGATGGAAGGCGCATACTTGTAGCCCACGATGGCCATGTCTTGGCAGGTGTTGTCGGCCCTCAGGCTGTCGATGTAGCAGCTCCAGCCGCTCATGTTCGCAGCGAGGGAGCGAGCGAGCCGGAGGAGCAGGCGAGGTGTGGGGGCCTATTTGTGATTGGGCAGACACGGATTTGTGTTGCAATCATTTTGAAAGTGAAAATTGTGTTAGTCATAGAGCAAATGTTGACAAAGGATAATCAACTGTTTCCCAAATCCAGCACTTTTCTTTTAACTGTGCTTATTGCTGGAACTTAAGGAAGAAGGCATAAAAGAAAACAGATGGTTAGATTAAAATGTAAGAGTAGGAATATATGTATATCATCTTTACCTGTATACTCTTTGTTTCAAAAATTGAATTTATGGGGATATCTCTGAGCCTAACTCTTGCACAATATCTCAAATGTTAATTGGAAATTGCAAATATGAAGGACTGATTCTGAAATGTTTGCATTAAGAACAATAAATCATTCAGCAATTTCATTCACTATTTTTTTCAGCTACTCCTCAGTTTCATTTCACTTCCTTCCTTGTTCCCCTTACTCTGTTTTTCTTTTCCCAACCTTTGTTTCTTTCCTGTTTTTATCTCTGGGATTTCCTTCCTGTGATAATTCCTAATTTATAGATTATAATCGCATCTATTTGTCTTCTCCTTTCTTATATCTTATGTCAGCTGTTTGAAGTTCTGGATGCTGAGTTAAATGTTTAATTCAAGTACTGTAACCTAAACCCTTCATATATTTTATGATAAATTAGTCTCAATAAAGTACTGTCTAATTTTGAATTCCATTAAAAGTCATTTATCTCATCTGTCTTTTGGTTCAATTACCGGTATATTTGGCTTCATAGAGATTGTTTCACTTAAAAATTTTAAAGATACTTCAGATCTGAATATTTTCTGAGAATGATATAAATTGTATAAAGCAAGACGATCTGACTTGTAGGTCCATGTTTACTGTATATAAGAAATGTATGGAAATAGGAAGAACAAGTTGCAGACTCTCTTGAACAGTATTTCGAGGTGATCAAAATATTCAACATTAGCAAGAATGTGTGAAACTATATTCCCAAACCTTCTTTTACAATTCTTAACATGTTCATTTAAGTCTTGGGGTCATGTGAAAAATAATTTCAATGCACATGTATGTTGAGTGGTTTATATTTTAGAATACATGTAGAGAAAATGTAATACATATAGCAGCAGTGGGAGAAAGAAAAATTAATGGGACATTTGTGGCAAAACTGAGAGATACATAGAGTGAGTTGGAAGGAAGAGTCTGTTTTAATTTCTGTGAATAAGTTCATTTATGACAGAGCAATCCAAAGTTCTCTTCTCAGACTTTGAAGCATTTTAAAACAAGAATTCAACTTCCAAGAAATTGTGCTGGTGGCAGTACAGAAAGGTGGTAAGAAGAAAGAAGAAAAGTTATTGTCTCCTATGATTTTTAGCTTTTACAAAAGCAATTTCCCCTTCCATTGCAATCAATTGACTTGTCTAAATTTCCTTAGGGGAGTGGAGAAGGGCAGGAATTACAATTGTCTGCCCTATCATTGCAAATCAATTTATTTGCATTGTTAAGTTGCACTCCCTGGAGTGGTATTAGATGTGTTGGGATGAAGCTGTTATATAAAATAGTTGGAAATTGCTTGTAAATAATGCAGGTAAGTAGGAACATTTTCAAGAATAAGCTGTAGAATAGTGATGCCGAACCCTTTTGCTAGCACCCATAATGCCTCTCCCCACTGCACATGTGCCCCATTTTTTCCAAGGGGGCCCTGTCTCCCCGCACGAGTGGGCTTCTGGTGTGGCCCCAGGCCTCTGGGGGGGGATTGAAGCCCCGTCATGCCCATCCTTTCTGCTGCCACCTCATCGCCCCCGCCAACAGTGTTTCTCATGCTGCCGCTTCCATCTCAGTGGCAGGAGCAGCTGGCGGGACAGCAGCAGGTTTCAATCCCTCCCCAGGAGGCCTTATGCAATGCATTTTTATGGCCTCCATACATCCCATTTTTTGATTCGGAGAGGAAAGGGTTTTTGGGCGGCAGTTCTGGGATCCCCTCGCCGAATCAAAAAAGTGCACTGCGGCTCTGCAATGTGCACTGGAGGACCACGGAGGAAAGCATTTTCGGGCAAATCCAAAAATGGGGCATACAGCTGGTGCTGCCGCCTGAAAATGCTTTCTGTCTTCCAAGTGGAAAAATGCTAGGAGCAAGAGCAAAAAGAAGTGCGCTTGCTCCTGGCGTTTCACTATTTGTAGGAAGCTTTCGTACCTGTGAAGGCAAGTCTTGCTTCCTGTGCTGCTCGCTAAAAACCTCACCAGTACTGCTGTGTGCATGGATTGTGTGTGCTTTTGCTCCTGGTCTTTCACAGCAGCCCGTGCCTGATGTCCTGTCCCCGGCCGGCTGAACCGGAGGTGAAGAATTCATTCACCCCTTCTGGCTGAAGACACCCCCAGGTCTCCTTGGGGGTCATGCGTCATGACAACCGATTTCCACTGCTCTTAAGGGCCCAGAGCGGATCTGGGCACTGCCATTCCGAGCCTGCCAGGGGCAACCACCGCCTCACCTGTTGTGCCTCCTGGGGTGGCCAAACCAGCCAAGGCGCCTGCTCCTCGGGGTGGCCTGGGACAGGATGTTGGGTATGGGCTACTGCGAAAGACCAGGAGAAAAGACACACCCGCACGCACACACACACACACACACACACACACACAGAGGCTTTAAAAGACCTTTAGAGTGATTCAGGGCTCCTGGTTGGCCTCCAAAGAAGAGAGGAATGAAGGTGCGGGTGGATTGGAGGGGTCATTTTCCCCCCACCTCCCTGTCTCTGCACCGACATTCCGTGCAGCCTCGCTTGGCCCCTCCCTGGCTGTGCCCCGATTACTGGTTCATATCTATAATTAACGATAGTGGGAACAATTCCGTGGGTTACTAAAGCACCCCTCCCACTGTTTTCTCCCTGCCGCTCTGTCTTACGCTCATAGTCACTTCTTCCTCTCTCCTCCCACCACCCTCCCACTGCCCAGAATACAGGATCAGCCTGGCACATATGACCCGGGGCTGACGTAGGAAAAGGCAGGGCATGGCATTGCACTTTGGGGAGCGTGTGCATGCAACCTTCCTTTTCCTTGCTGCATAAATTCGGGGCTGACAGGCTTCCTGTTAGACCCCTCCCAACACAGGGCTCGCTTCCCCCCTCGCCACTCTGCTTTCAGCCTCTCGAATTTAAAAGGAAGATATTTGTAGTTAAAAGCCAGACATCCCATCGTTGGCCTCTCATCTTAAAGGTGCTCCATCCCCACTGCCCTGGGAAGAGTGGGCACCTTGGCTGCTCCGGCTGCCCCAGAGACCCCCCCAACTAGCCTGCCCAGGAGGCGCAACAGGTGAGGCGGTGGTTGCTCCTGACAGGCTTGGAATGGCAGCACCTGGATCTGCGCCAGAACCTTTAAGAGCAGCGGAAATTGGCCGTCACACCGCGTGACCCCCAAGGTGATCTGGGGGTGGCTTCAGCCAGCCTGTCCAGGGCAAGGCCAGAAGGAGTGAATGAATTCCCCAACTCTGTTTCAGCCGGCCGGAGACAGGATGTCAGGCACAGGCTGCTGTGGAAGACCAGGAGCAAAAACACACAGAAGCCGCATGCACAGCAGTACTGGTGAGGTTTATAGCAAGCAGTGCAGGAAACCAGCCTTGCCTTCACAGGTACAAAAGCTTCCTAGAAATGGAGAAATGCCACGAGCAAGCGTGCACTTCTTTTTGCTCTTGCTCTTGGCGTTTTTCCACTTGGAAGACGGAAAGCATTTTCGGGCAGCAGTGCCAGTCTCATGATCCGTTTTTGGATTTGCTCAAAAACGCTTTCCTCTGTGGTCATCCGGTGCACATTGTAGAGCTGCGTGCCCTTCTCCCACTCTGCAGACTCACTTTCTCTTTCCTCCTGGCCAGATCCACCACCTGAAACGCAGTGCACTTTTTTGATTCAGAGATGGGTTCGCAGCGCTGGCACCCAAAAACCTTTTCTGAATCCAAAAATGGGGTGTGCGCAGGCAAAACGAGCACTATGGTTTCGGACACTGCACGGGGTGTAAGGCAAGATGGCTGGCCGCTATTCAGATGATGCAGGTGGAGGATTGGCTTCTGCTCCTGGCCCAGGAGGAAAGAGAAGGTGAGTTTGCGGAGGAGGAGGAAGGCGCGCAGCTCTGCAATGTGCACCAGAGAACCAGGGAGCAAAGTGTTTTCGGGTGGTTTTGGTGAGGGGATCGCAGCGCTACTGCCCAAAAATGTTTTCCTCTGTGGTTCTCTGGTACACATTGCAGGGCCGCGCGCCTTCCTTCTCCGCAGACTCACCTTCTTTTTCCTCCTGGCCAGATCCGCCGGCTGAAATGCAATGCATTTTTTTGATTCGGGGAGACACTCGCAACACTGCTGCCTGAAAACCCTTTCTGAATCCAAAAATGGGGTGTTGTATTTCAGGCCCTGGGGAGGGATTGAAGTCTGCTGCCGCCCCGCTGGCTGCTCCTGCCACTGAGAGGGAAACGGCAGTATGAGAAGTGCTGGTGGCAGGAGCAATGGGGTGGCAGCGGAAAGGATGGGTGTGCCGGGGCTTCAATCTCCCCCCCCCGAGGCCTGGGGCCATGCTAGAAGCCTGCTTGTGTGGGGAGACAGGGCAGCCCTGGCTTTCCCATTCTTGCTGCCACCATCCCTCGTCCCTGGGGCATCAGTTCTCATGTTCCCGCTTCCCTGGCAGTGGCAGGAGCAGCCGGCTTGGCAGAGAGGATTGCGGCAGGCCGTTTGCACTGGCTATGAGGCAGTGGCGACTCCTGCCAGCCTCACACTCAGGACAGCATCCAGCCATACCTGGTCTTCCCCTGCGGCAGCCCACGTGGATCCCAGGCAGCACAGCTTCGGAGCATTTCCTCACAGTGGCGGTGGCAGTGATGAGGCAAGCAGGTGGCAGGCACATGGGAGCAACTGACAGCAGCGCTCCTGGCTGGCAAGGGATGGATACAAGGGGCTGCATGCGGGTGACCACAGCATGGCCGGTGCACACCCGCTCTAAGAATGTGCCATCAGCTGGCTGCTGCCGCACACATGAAGGCCAGCTGATCATCGTGGCCACATGTACACCAGTAACCAGCAGACTAGCTGGCTGGTGCGCATGCATGCCCCAGAAACCTGGAAGACGAATGGGCGTGTCTGCGTGTCATTTCTGCCACATGTGCCATAGGTTCACCATCATGGCTGTAGAGTATTTCATTTCCTGAGTAAATAAATTGAAGTAATGCTCATGGATTTAGGAGGGGTGATGAAGCAAGTTAGACATGAATATAAGTATAGCTTTCTTTGGTCAGATCAGTGATCCATCTTTTCATAGAATCATAGAGTTTAAAAGGTTTCTGTAGACCTTGGGTCCAAACTGATCAGTGCAAGATTCCAAATTAAAGCGTCTTTGATAATAATATCTTTTCCCAATTCTTTGTTTATTAGTAAGACATTCAGATAATCTGAGCATGGGGGTCCTGTTCATTTGTTATATCTAGTCATTGATAAATCTGTAATCTAGGAATATGAAGGCCTCATTTTAAAGCTACCTAGGCCTACAATCATAACACTGTATGGAAGAAAATGTCATGAATTTATGGTAGGCATATGAAATGCTGCCTTCAATTTTTTTTCTTGAAAATATATTGGTTAGATATTTTCCTCTTCCACCTTAGTTTAGGTTATGCATAACTTAAATTGTATTCCTTCTTAGAGGGTTAACACAGAATGCAGGGTAAGCTGTAACTTAAAATTATTTGTTACCTAACAACTTGAAACATATGTTACCTATTAGTTTTAGGCATACATAGTTCACTGGTTTTCTTATCAGTTGTTCCTCTTTCTGCTGCTGTATTTTTTAGTACTTGTAGTACGAACCATATGTGTATATTTACTAATTACACTGTTCTACATTTTTTATAAATATCAAATTTTTCTGACTTTTTTTTTGCAACAGTGAATTTTATTGGTGAGTGTAATGTATTAATTACTGTTCAACAATTGATGAAAATGTTCTTATTAAATGTTCGTATTAAATACTTCATATACAGACAAAGCAAAGATAGAACATTCTGTTCAAGGCTTTCCCTCATATCCTAATTTTTCATATCATGTAAATTGTTTATGTAGAGGAAAATGATTATGCAGTTATTTCATATGGGAATGAAATGTAATCAGTTACGTGGTGGCTACATGCAGTCAAATTATGTGACACGTTTATTTATTTATTTGAAGACAAAATAAGTTATGATTTAACAGAAGAAATGTAACATAAAGGATAAATATATGCAGGTGATCCTCAACTTACAACTGTGCGTTTGTTCAAAGTTACAGCTGCCTTGGAAAATGTGATTTGTGACCTGTCCTCGTACTTAACATTTGTCACACCATTCCCATGGTCATATGATTGCAATTTGGGCACTTAGCAACCAGCCTGCATTTATGACTGGTTGCAGGATTCTGCAGTAATATGATTGCAATCATCTGGGCCAGTTTCCAACAAAAAACATCACTTGGGGAATCTGGAAACGACCACAGTAAAAATGGTTATAAAATTGGCCCTGGTCATATATTGGCTCACTTTACAACCTCATTATTATGAAAATTTTGGGCTCAGTTGTGGTTGTAAATAAAGGACTACATATAAAAACTACCTTCTCCAATTTGGTATTCCTTTCCAAATTAAAATAGACTTCCCAGACTCTTTGGATTTTAGATTTACACTTAAGTGCTGAGATGCATTTTTTATGTCAGTTTTCTTACTGCTGTTTTGTTCCAGCATGGTATAGTAACCTGAAAAGTTAAACTTTCCTATTACATTTCACATCACAGAGAGACTCATTGTTCACAGATTCCTAGTTGGCCAAGGAAAACAAGCATATGCACGTGTTTTTTATAGACACTCCTTCTATCCCCCAAATGAAAGATGAATGCTGAGGTTCATTTTCCTCATAAAAGTTTTATAAATATTTGGATAATTAACTTTATGCATGGCTGTTGTAATTTACTCTACATAAAGCTGCCCTTAAAAATTATTTGGGAGCTGCAACTGGTCCAGAATGTAGGAGCATAGGCAATTATGAGCCTGTTACATCATGCCTGTATAACAGCTTTTCTCTATGGTCTGCACTGATTACCAGTATGCTTCTTCATATTGGTGGAGACAGCAGTCAGATATGGGTTGTACTCATCAGTTCAGACTGAAGGACTGGCTCTGTAGAGTTGTTAAGTCCCGCCTCTCTGGTTACATGACTCCAGCTTTTGATTCAGTCCTTCAGACTGGACTGGACGGATGTGCTGGAAATTTGTCTCCCATACTTACCTGCTTCTCGTTTCTTCTGGTGAAGGGTTTTTTTGTTCCATTTCTTCTCAGTAGTGACTAGTTATATTGGTTTAAATTTTAGTGTGTGTTGGTTTTTCTTAGCAGCCCCTTTTTATATTATTTTGTCCCTTGGGGCTTGTTTGAACTCTCTGTTGGTTTTATTCATTTAAGAATGGCTGGTTTGGTGTTTTCTTTTGTTTGAGGCTGGCTAAGGAAGACAGGAGTTTCACGCTCCCTTACTTCCTCCTCTCACAGGAGCTTCTGCGCTCCACTTTTATTGGCAGCAGGAGCTTCGTGTTCCCAAGGGCTGGTCAGGCGGCCATTTTGGTTTCATCTCTGCCTCCTGATTTTTTCCTCCAAATCAGCAAGAGAGGGCTTCGCTGGAGCTTCATTGGCCTGCAATTTGTGCTCCCTTGCGCTCTCCCAGGTCCTTGCGATCGCAATTCCAGGAGCCTCACGCTCCGATTCTAGCGAGTCCGGTGGCCATATTGGATACCTCGTGGCTGCTGATCAGCTGTAGTGCGGCAAAATATGAGCTTCGCGCTCCACAGCGGACCTCATTATAGGTTCTTGGAAGCCTTAGGAGCAGTGTCTGGCCACTTTAGCCTCATTGGGAGCAAAAACCTATTGCGGCTGGGTCTGCTTTATTTAGGAGCCTTGCGCTCTCCTCCAGAGGCCCGAATTGCAATTGGGTATGGTCATTCTGCAGTGCGCCACAGGTCAGGCCTAAAGCCTTTGGCTGGGCGTTTTCCCAGACTAAACTCTGGCTGGAGTGGTCCCTTAGCCAGCTATTAAGCTGTGCTTCAATTTGTGGGCACCTGTTTGGTGTCCTCTGTGGCTGGTGGCCATTTTGAAGGAGTGAATTTGTCCTCCATTGGGGCCAGCCATTTTGGGGCATTACTGACTGAAGAGGAATTGCCTAGAACCAGTTGGTGGGCCATTATTGGGTCCTTGACTATCATACCCAAGCAGGCACAAAGCAAATCAAGGCAGAGGAGGCTACACCTTCCAGAGGTCAGTAGAGACCTGATCCAGGCCAAGCAGTTGCCGTGGCGGCTGACCAGCCAACTGCCGATTGATCCATCTTGTTCTAGATCCAAGTCTACCCATCATTCTAAAGCATCTCTAAGAGATGAGGAGGGGAGAGATAAGGCATTACAAAAAATCTGTAGAAGAGTTAGTAACTTTTCCTGTGTGCAGTCCCCCGCTGGTGATCCTTCTCTAGCCTCGCCTGAACCTGAGCCTTGCTCTCCTGATGTTTCTCTGGACCAGGTGTCCTTGCGGGACTGTCCCATTCCTACTGTGGTGCACCGATATCCCACTTGGGATCTCACCATTGTTTTGAACTCCCTCACGTGAGTACCATACGAGCCTTTACGAACTACAAGTCTTCGGCTCTTGTTATGCAAGGTGGCTTTTCTAATTGCAATTATGTCAGCCAGACGTATCTCAGAGATAGCCGCCCTATCTGTCCGTAATGATCTTTGTATTTTTCATGTGGACCGCGTGGTCCTCGGTCTTGACCCTTCCTTCAGTCAATACTCCTTTCCATAGAATGTAGGAACTGATTCTTCCCAACTTCTTTCCACATCTGGCGCACCCGCTGGAATGCTGTTGGCATACATTGGATGTCTGAAGGGCTCTTTGGATTTATCTTAAGAGGACAGCTGATCTTCACCAGACGGAGTCATCATTTATCTTCACGCCAATGTCCTTGGGATCCAAGGTTATGTCATAAACCATTGGCAGGTGGATTCGACATAATATTGTGAAGGCCTATGACCTGCAAGCCTTACCCTGGCCCACTCGCTTAACAGCGCACTCTACCCGCAGTGCTGCTACTTCAGTGGCATGGGCTACCCAAGCATCCCTGCTAGAGATTTGCAGAGCAGCTAATTGGTCTTCACCTTCACCTTTCATTAAACACTACAAGTTGGACCATTGCTTCAGCTGAAGCAGCATTTGGTTGCAGAATGTTGCAACAGGTGCATCCGGATGGTGAGACTTCAGACCAGACTGGGACCCACCCATAGTAGGGATTTAAAGCTTTGGTATGTCCCATACCTGGCTACTGTCTCCTATATGGAGAAGGGGTGTTGGTTCTTACCTGAGATGCATCTTCTTGTTGAGTGGAGACAGCAGCCAGCCCCACCCTTGTCAGTTTGGTCTTTTTCCTTTCCTTTTCTTGTTTCCAACACATCGAGTCTGTATCTTAGTCTTTGCCAAAAGCTGGAGTCACCAGACCAGAGAGGCGGTCAACTCTACAGACCCAGTCCTTCAGTCTGAACAGACGAGTACAACCCATACCTGGCTGCTGTCTCCACTCAATGAGAAGGTGCGTTTCAGGTAAGAACCAATGCCCCTTTCAAGTGCAAGCAGGTTATAATTTTCACCTATAGGTTTTCACCCTTCGGGCCTAGGGGCTGCTTATCTTCCATTGTTTCAATGGAACAGAATATCTGCAGTTCAGGATTTAACTGTGGGGTTCTTGGGGTTGTCAAAATTGGTGGTTTTCTTGCAGACATTTCATTGCCCAACCAGGTACCATGTTTCCCCAATATAAGACAGGGTCTTATTTTCTTTTGACCGAAATATGGCCTTGGCCTTATTATTGGGTTGGTTGGGTGGGTGGTAGTGCTGTCTTATCCCTGCTTCATCGGTGCTGCTCAGGCCATTGCCTCAAGCAATCTTCCCATGCAAACAGCACAACTTGAGAAGGCAAGGTGAGAGAGGGCATAGTGGGGAAACATGCCCTACATGCACCTGCCATCAATGCAGAAAAGGGGTGCTTTTCTTGGGAATCCTTGCAGGCACCGGATTGAGGACGCCCTTCGGCCAGGGGGGCAAGGGCGCTTCCTCTTCCTCCTTCCCTTCCCTTCATGACCGCCCTAGGGACTCTGGCATCCCAGCATTGTCGTCATGGCTGACTTCTCCCCCCACCCCTTTCTGCCGTTTCCGAGCATTTAACCCGGCTGGTGAGCTCATCGGAGCAGCCCCCTAACCTCCCCTTCCTCTAAGCTGCTCCGTTTGTCAAGTCCTGTCTTGGAGCTCCGGTCCTGGTGTGTTGAGGCCATTTTAGCATCCGACCTCCACACACAAGCAGCCTCCCTCCCTCCCTCGACTGGAAGGCAGCACGGGGGGCTCCCACCTTGCTTCTCTGCCTGGCTCAACACAATGGGAGGCACAGAGACGTCCCACTGCTTTCCCATGCTGAAAGGAGCCCTCCATGGGTGGGTGGTGATCGGCCCCCGTGGATACCAAAAGTCCTGCAGTGGAGGAGGAAGAATGGGGAGGGGGTATCTTGGCCTGCTCTTCCTCCTCCACTACAGGGGCCGATCACCACCCACCCATGGAGGGCTCCTTCCAGTGCGGGAAAGCAGTGGGACATCTCTGTGCCTTCCCATTGTTTGGAGCCAGGTGGGCAGGTGGGGAAGCGAGGTGGGAGCCTCGTGCTGCCTTCCAGTCGAGGGAGGGAGGGAGGCTGCTTGTAAAATCTCATTGGGACAGCGGGGTCTCCTTTTCCCTCCTGACCGGCCGGGCTCCCTCACGGGACATGCAAGGGCCTCCCGGTTGCAGCTTGCCTTTTCTGGAGCAGCTGCCCTGTCGGAGACCCATTTCTTCCCTGAGCTGAGGCCAACTGGTGGCGATGAGTGGGAGAAGCCACAGTGAAGAGGTCAGGGCATCCAGAGCCACTTTTCATGTGGGGCCAGAGAGTGCAGGCATGAGGGGAAACTTGCTGGGCTGGAGCTCCGGCGCCAGTCCCACTCCCCCCAGTCCAAGGTTGACAGGGCTAGGGTTGGCAAGTTTTTCTGTGGTCGCTCTGCAGCTGCCACGAAGAGAAGGGATGCACAAGCTAGGGTTTGCAGGAGCGGCCTCTATGAGGCCGTTCCGTGTGGATGGCAGGGGTGCATGGGGCATGTTCCCCCTCCCTTTCCCCCTCCCGCCTCACCACCTCACGTTGTGTTCTTTCCACGACAACTACGCATGCATCTAAGTATTGGAGGGGCTTATGGGAGGGGGCTTATTTTAGCGCATGCGCATTTTAGACATGTCTTAGTTTCAGGGAAACATGGTAATATCTCACACTGTTACCTAATTAGGTCATAGTAATGTCTGCAAGCAAACTACTGAGCTCAGAGAGTGTCAAGAACTCTCTTATCTTCTATGGCTTCTCTTCGGTTGGTACAATGAGCTAGAAAAGGCTCCAGACCCCTTCCATTAAGCAATGCCATCTGAAGGGACCTAGATCCTGCCTTATCTGTTACAGCATCTGCCCTTTGGAATAGCATTCCCTTTAAATTACACCCCCAATTTGGTTGAGCTTTTATGCAAACTTAATACTGTGGTCAGAGCAAAAACTTAAAATATGATTGCATGGAATAATTCTCTCTTTTAGTCAAAACTAATACCATTATATAGTACATCAGGCAGGCACGTCTACTTAGGAAAAAGTTTGAAGAAGAGGGTGAGCTCAAAACTCTTTTCAATGGCAGTCCATTTCTAGCCATTCTAGTAATTACAGAGATTTTTTAAAGTTATTAAGGACTCAAGGGTGACTTTTGCAACTAAAACTGTGAAGTTATTCCACCCTCAACTCTTCCCATTGTATTTTTGATTGCAGGATCATGATGAAATATGTTGATGATACTCAGCTCTATAACTTCTTATGATTATAACTTTGTTGTTTGTATATTACGATTTACGTTGATTGCTTTATTAGTATCTTATGATTTATGTTGATTGCTTATTTATAGTATCCTATGGTTATTGCTGAATGTTGTACCTTATGATTTATGATGATTGTATTTTATGATCATGATGATTGTATTTTATGATCATGATTTATCACTTGTGGCTGAATCATTGCAGTTGTTAAGTTAGTAACACTTTTGTTAAGTGAATCTAGCTTCCCCATTGACTTTGCTTGTCAAAAGGTCGCAGAAGATGATCACAGGACCAGGGACACTGCAACCATCTTAAATACATGCCAGTTGCTAAGCGTCTGAATTTTGATCGCGTGACCATATGGCAATGTTGCAAAATTCGTAAGTGTGAAAAACTGTCATAAGTCACTTTTTTCAGTGCCGTTGTAACTTTGAATGGTCACTAAACAAATGGTTGTAAATTGAGGACTACCTGCATCCAGAAACATTTTCTCTTTTTTATACTCCATTTCCAGATGAAATAGTACCTGTGCAAAAAGTAGTTTTCCTTAGCACATATGTGAATGTTAACTCTTCTAAATACGTCTCCCTCTTTTGGACTGTGTCAGGAAGCTTGCAAAATTCTGGCTTTCTTTGTTGCGGCAAGAGTCTTTGTTTCTTCTTCTGCCTTTTCCTATAACTGAACCTTAAATAAAATGAATCACTTGTTGACTTCCCTTATTTAATCTCATGCTCAGTTAACTCCAGTTAACAAGTGGTGTTTTTTTTACTCTACCACTGCAATTGTTAAGTTAATAACACAGTTGTTAAGTGAATCTGGCTTCCCCATTGAGTTTGCTTGTACCCTTGAAGGGTACAAAAGATGATCACATGACCCTGGGACACAGCAACCATCATAAACATGAATCAGTTGCTAAGCATCTGAATTTTGATCATGTGACCATGGGGATGTTGCAATGGTCATAAATGTGAAAAAGTCCTTTTTTCAGTGCCATTGCATTTTTCAATGGTGACTAAATGAACTCGTAAGTCAAGGACTTTGAATCTGTACTTTGAATCTGTAGAAGAAAAATATGGGTTCAATGGTTCTCCTTATTTGAAAAAGATCTCTGTCTTTCTACTGTCTTTCTACTTTAAAAAAAACTACACTTAACAGTAGTTAAAATCAAAACTGATACATTTTGACTATTCCATGTGAGATTGTAAATGTGTTTAGAATATTTTGTTCTGGTTTATGTAATTCTTATTAAATTGGTCCTATTGAGTTAAAGGATTTTTATTTTTATTTTTGCTTTTGGTGTATTTTATGTTTATTATCTTTGGCTAAATTTCAACAGCAGCCTTTAAAATCAGCCAGTTACAGAGGAGATAATAGTTCAAGTTATTCAAAATTTGGATTTATGTAATTTGCCTGGAACAGAACAGAAGTGGAAATTTGAAATTATGAAATTTGCCTGGAACAGGCAAATTCTCTAGGGAATTTTATACTGAATTTTTGTTTGTTTAGTAAAATTTCTTCCATTTCTTAAGAGGCTCTTCAAAGAATATTTTGGAAAGTAGCAAAGTAACAGAAACTTTGTAATATTGCAAAATAGCTATTTCCCATACACTAAATGAGTTCAATCATCCTGCTGCTTTGCTAAACAAAGAGGATAACCTTCTAACATATTCATGCACTTGATCAACAGGTTTACAGTGCAATGTACTTCAGCTGAGTAACTGGTTTATGTGTCATGCTATACATAGGATATTTAATATATTAATATGGCCTCAGGATATGGTAGAATCTAATTGGCCTTTCTTTAATAATCTTGGGAGAGATTGGTTACCAAAGAGATTGCCAAAAGTGGTTTGGCAAAAGCAAACCACTTTTGTAATATTTTCAAATCAATATCATGGGTATACTCACCTGGAGTTGACTTTCAGTTATTCAGAATTTGAAATTGTTATTTGCATGGAATAAAATGATTCTCAAGTGAATTTATACTTTTTTTTAGTACAATTTGTTCCACATCTTAATAGCACCCAGTAGAATAAATATATTTTAAATCTTCCTTCTGTAGAAGTCATGCATTTTGTCTTAATTTCTGAATTTCCTCTCAGGAGTGCATATTTTTCCCCTCTAAGTAGGATTATTTTTAATAACTGTTTTTAATCTGTTTAAGGTTTAAACTTGGTTTGTTATCTCGAAATGGTGGGAAATTATTTCTACTGCTGAAATTCAGTCCTCTGGGAATGTTTTTTTTAAAGTGATGAAAGGCTACAAACAATTTAGGATTGTCCCAGTGTTTACAGCCCCTTCTTGTTGATACTGCATGCATTTTAAGAACTGAGCCTTGTTTTATGAATATATAGGTATTGCAGAATAACAAGCTTTTCCTCTGAATGATATTGATATTAAAGGCATTGAAACCCAAAGTTGCATTAACAGAGGGATACAATCAAGATCAAGTGAGGTACTAATACCACTCTATAAAGCCTTTGCAGGCTTTATAGAGTGGTATTATTAATTGCAGCAATAATTGCAGCAATTATGAAAAGCCTTATTAAGACCACACCTACAATACTGCATCCAGCTTTGGTCACCACACTATAAAAAAGATGTTGAGACCCTGGAAAAAGTGCAAGAAGAGAAACAAAAATGATTAGGGGACTGGATGCTAAAACATACGATGAACGGTTGCAAGTACTCGGCTGGCTAGTCTAGTGAAGAGAAGGACCAGGACGATAGCACTGTTCCAA
>JANHFM010004996.1:205963-221723 GCA_032468115.1 Grayia smithii | reverse complement strand
CCCCGAGTCCTTCGGGAGAAGGGCGGCATATAAATACAATAAATAAATAAATAAATAAATAAATAAATAAATAAATATTGATACAAAGGCCTTGCAACAGACAGCCTTGCCAATATTTCAAAAGAAAATGTGTAGCTAAAGTAGGATTTTCATATTTAGGCCCTCTAATAAACCTGTTAAATGTATAATCAGACCATTCAGGTATCAGTCTTCAGAACTGTAGTCTTGTTCTCCATCCCATACTCTATGGAATTATTTATTTAGCATATGGCAACTGTCTATGGAAAGGTGAGTGTATACAAGTTTCATACTGGTTCATGTGTAAGAATGTGTGGTCTTTGACTGCAGGAAGCTTTAGATTTTGGTTTTATTTACATTTTAAACTTACACCACTGACTCTTGGCAGCTTACACTGTCATTCCTTCTGTTTGTCCCTCATTGTTGCAGGGTTTGCTTGTAGTCATTATGTACTCATTGCATTATTAGAACAAAGCTATCAATGCATGATGAGACAAGATATTTTACTTTTCAATTGGTTTGTTGCAGAACTAGCTGATTTGGGCCAAGAGGAATGATTTACTCAAGATAATCTGGATGGCTTTCCTTTCATAAGGGAGGACAATTACCTGAGTTTGCAGGCTCCTACTCCATTACCTTAACCACTACATTCTATAAACTGCCTCAATAGCTTACATAAAATATAAAATCCAAATTGAAACCTTGGATACTTAGTCAATTTGACATTCTAATTATGAATAATTAGTATCACTAAGTTTTAGCTATGAAGTTAGAGTCGAATTTGGGAGGAAACATATTCCAAAGAAGTGGAGCAGATAAAGAAAAGCCTTGCCCCAAGTCTCTGTGTACCAACAGTACCCAAGTTAACTCTGTAAACCAGCCAGATCAGACAGAAATAACTATGTATGTCTGTGTGAGGGAAAAAAAATGCTGTGGCTAAATGCTATGAAAACTCTTGTGGCTTGGCATATCTTTCTCATATGTATTTATTTGGGACACTTAGGTCATTGAGATCCTGTTCCATGTACTTCTCTAGACAAAGGACTTTTGACTAAGATGAGAGCTTTGTAATCCATGGCATTCCATGGCACATTGCTTAGTGTAATATATATGTTGCCATTTTAGTGCTAGAAGAAGATACCCCTCTTTTAGATTTTAATGGTTTGGGAATAATAATTCTGGTGTGCCTGTTTCTGTGTGTCTTTTGCCAGTTATTATTCATAGTCCATTCAGACATTTGCTGTTGGGCAAACTGAATGTACAATAAATGCATGCATTGGCCAGCAACTCCACTGAACATGGCAATTGCAGGATGTGGAGAGTAGTTTTGTGAGGCAGCTGGAGGGCAGGCAATAACCTGAAGAAAATCAAATAGCAGATTTAGTGATTGGCTAAATCTCTGCTGCTACAAAGAAAATCCTTCTAAATTTCCTATAAGATGTACTCTCTGTTAAAAATATCTCACCTCAACCTGTAAATATTTTATAAAGGCCCAGATCTTCCTCTGTTACTGTTGGATCAGTTCAAATTAAAAACAATGCAATTACACTTGAGGATTTAGGAGTAAAATTTAGTCCGGTAAGCTACTGGTAGATGAATTGCCCACTGTATATAATCTGACATTTCCTGCCTTTATATGCACAAGAATTGCTTGTCTAATGAGCATAGTTTATTTAATGAGACATCTGTGGTAAACATCATATTCATCCTGCCGGTATGTGTAATTGAAGACTTTCTACCTGGTGGCATTTGATGATAGAGATGTAGGCTTTATCCTTACTATTATGTTTTTGGCTTTATCACTGATGAGCATCCCTCTCAGTTTAATCTGTTGGAGAGAATTGACACTGCACTGCAGCTTGGCTTTGGGTCACATGCATACTTTAAACTGCATGAAGCTCTGATGACTTGCTTCAGAATTAATCCAGCACTATTGAGAGGCAGGATTTGAGGTCTTGTACAAAACGAGAGTGCAACTGTCAGCTTTCTGCTCTTTCACTTTTTAACATATTGAGTGTTACCTTTCTGGTTATGAGTGTACAAGATTATGAAGAAGGAGGTGGCCAAAATTCAGGTGAGTCTTGATTTTTGAGAGAGGGAGAGAAGGAGGGAGGGAGAGAGAGAGAGAGAAAGAGAGAAAGAAAGAGCGAGGGAGAGAGAGAGAGAGAGAAAATAAAGTCTCTTCTAAACTACTAGTTGTTCCTGTTTTAGTAAAAGTTTGCTGAAATCATATACACTTGTTCAGAAGATGCATTTTCCTTACATTTCATCAAGTTTAATTGGTTATATTGAGTTGGAATTTCATGGCAACATATTGTGAAAATATGTTCCTAAAATATGTAATGTCATAGTCCTCTGTTACTTAAGGCATAATGTGCTTTTTTCAGAATTTTGGTACAATATAGGTAAACAAGCCCCTATTTACTGATACCAAAATATAAGATGGATTGAATGCAAAAAATATTAAATGTGCATTTATATAGTATTTTGGATTAAGTAAAATAAATATCTTTGGATTTCAGAAATGGAAGCAAGGCACTGTGATTAGGAGAGTCATAGTTGAATTATGTTTGATTGCTTTGTGATCACTGGTAATAAAAATTGAGTTCAAATGGAGAAAAGCAAAATGTTGTGGGTAAAATCAATTCTGATTTCTTTTTTCTTCCTGAATGTGCTAGTTTAGATGCTTTGTTGGAGGGCTCCGTAAGCATACAAAATACCATGTGTCTGGGAAGTACTGGATCATGTTGCAAAAATTATGTTATTTTTGTTTTGGAAAATTCTATTTTCTTATCAGAAATGTTCATATTTAGTTAATAACTAAGGTGCAGATTTTCCATCTCCTGAAACCCAAGAAAATTCCTTAAAGTTTGTAATCTTACATTTTATTCATGTTTTTGATGATATAATTCTTAACTGTTCAGTGATGTTAGGCTAAATTTCAGTGTTAAGCCTATAGTTCTGTTGTGCAGTGGTAAGATATCTAAGGGAAGTACAGCATGTAACTTGATAATAGAGTATATGATTTGCCTGTATGATTCTTTGGATTTTATTTTTGAATAATTATCTAACACCCTGGAAAATCTGGACTGATTTAACTAGCAGCTTTGTGTTAGAAACCTAGCATTAACATAATCTTAATTGAAATTAACAATACTCTTTTTTAGTTTTGCTTCACATTTGAAAACTAAACTTCATTTTATTTCAAATGTATGATGATTAAAATACATTCCTGCCCATTAAAAACAGAAGACTAAAGAAAGTATTCATGTGCATACAATATACATTTCATTGTATATTGAATCTTTAGTTGATTCTCCAGAATATTTTAATCATAAAAATTATATGCTAGAATTATTTTTATATTATTTTTGGGTGATTAGGTTAGTAGTGAACTTTGAGTTAAAGTTCTGCTTACAAAAAGCAGGCTGTTTGTTGTTGAGCTTTAGAGCTTCACCCTATGGGTCCCATAATGTGTATCATGATACCTTGGGGTGTTCCAGCAAATTCACAGGGGGTGCCACAAGATATTTTAAAATTTTTAAGGGAAACGCTCTACATCTATCAGATGCCATACAAACTACTTAAGGTAGTTCACACTTTCGGCCTGGAGCTCCTTGAAAAAAATTACTGAAGCAAATAAGGATGCCTTCAAGAAAATTTTGAGAACCTTTGGCCTGACGTATTCTGGAGTTAATGAGCAGGAAAAAGAAATAAAAGAAAACTATTGGTTTTAAAAGTATAGTGGAGTGGACTGTCAATACACATCACACTATAAAGCATTCCAGTTAATTAGAATTTAGTGGATGCATTGGTGTTGAATAGTGTATGATAAAAAGATAAGGAGAAATAAATCTATGTTATTGTTATACATAGCAAACTTTTATGGATTAAAAGCATTTTTTTCAAAGTGTTTGTCAATTATATTTTTTCTACTATCTCTTGAGACACATGGGTACCATTCAGTTATTTGCCAATGATGGATCAGGATGAGAAAGGAATCTGAGGCCACCGTTCATATCTACAGTGAAGCTGCTGCTTCAGTAAGATCTCCTAGTCATATTCAGTGCTTCACAATGTAATATTTTATGGAATAGCAGAAAAGCTCAATGAAAAAAATCATTTTTGGAACAAGTAAAGTAAAATTGTTTCGCTAATAAAAATTTCTCTGATCCTTGCTCTGTTATGCTGGTTATGCCAAATAAGAAGTGCACCACTGTAGTTGATTGTGGGAGGTGTGATTGTTCTCTGAAGAATGTAAGTTATTCAGGACTGTTTGAATAGCAACTGTCAGGACAGGCAAGTTAACAACTAATCTGTGGTATTGTTCTTAGAGTGCATCTAGTAGGGTAGCTGGCATAGCTATCATTCATGTAATAACAGCTACATTTGTAGAACCAGCAGAAGTGAGAAAGACAGATATAAACCAATGGTTTGCTTGAGTAAAACCAATACCATAAAATTTTTAAATAGTGCAAGCTGAGCGAGCAAGAACTGCCAATTAAAATTAATCTTCATAGTTTTGTTCACAAAGTAATTCCAGAAACTAGATAGAATAATCAATGATGAATTCAATCTTTTTTATAAGAATATGGTAGGTCAGTATTACTAATCTCGTTTTAGACATGAGAAGTTTTATTCAAGACAATTCAAAAGTCATATGGCAGCTTCCCTGATAAGTTGATGTGAAAGATTTTAAATGAAATTTCGCAATACCTTTTTTATTTTTGCAAAAAAGAATTTGGCTAGGTATTTTACTTGGATGGGGGGGCATTTTCCCATGTATATTTATTTTATTCCTACCTTTATCATTTTTACAAATAAGGTAGCAAGCATATGTTTCTCCTATTTTCTCCACAACAACAACAACTCTGTTGGTGGCTTGGGCTAAGAGAGAGTGACTGGCTGTGAAATACTTGGCTATGAAAATGAGGAAAATGTTGATTATATGGTATCTACTCTTCTTTTTCATAGCTAATAATACTATTAGTTTTTCATAGCTTTTAATACTATCACAATGAATATTTTCTACAGAGAAAAGAGCATTGGGGATTATCTCCCCTGCAATGTTTCCTTTAGCCAAATTTGAAATGTAGTCACAGTCCCTATATCTTGAATAGTGAAATATGTCAACAATAATTTGTTATTGCTCAGTTGCTAAGTGATGTCCAACTCTTTGCGACTCCATGGACCATAGCATGCCAGGCCTCCTGTCCTCCACTGCTTCTCAGAGTTTGACCAAATTCACATTCATCACATCAATGACACTATTTAACCATTCCCCTTTTCTATTTGCCTTGAATCTTTCCCAACATTGGTCTTTCCCAGTGAGTCTTCTCTTCTCATTTGGTGGCCAAAGTATTTGAGCTTCAGCTTCAGTATCTGTCTTTCCAAATAAAGTTGGGGTTGATTTCCTTTGGTATTGACTGGTTTGATCTCCTTGCAGTCCGAGGGACTCTCAAGAGTCTTCTCCAACACCACAAATCAAAAGCACATCTGTAAGAAATCTCTTAAAATATAGTTAATTAATTGGGTAATTTGGGGGATTATGTTGGAGTTTGTAAGGAAGTTAAAAATCACAGAACTATTAATATAGGGTTCATACATTTCTTCATTTGATTGCCTTTATTGCTTTCTTATGCATTTATTTAGTAGCATAAGAAAAGACATTTTGGTAGTTTAGAGCAGGTCTCCAACCTTGGCAACTTTAAGACTTGTGGACTTCCAACTCCCAGAATTCCTCAGCCAGCAAAGCTACCTTTATCAAAGCTGGCTGAGGAATTCTGGAAGTTGAAGTCCACAAGTTTTAAAGTTGCCAAAGTTGGAGACCTCTGGTTTAGGGTATGCAGCATTCTATATCTAATGCTAATAGTAGATCTGATTATTGTTGAATTCTTGTTCAAATAGAAATTAAAAGAATACCAAAATTGCATAACGAGGAGAACCTATAAATAAACTTCCAGTGAGAATTCATGATGAACTAGACATCACTGAAGGAATGGTGACAGTATTGCAGCAGAGATCTGTGGTCTTACAATGAATTCTGGCTGGAACGGTCTCTCCAGAAAAGGAGAGATTATTACTCTGGACATCTGCTACTTGTGACTAGACTGCAGGAACTGATTTTTTTTGTGGTCAGCTCCTGAGTTGAGCAGCTGGGAGTCAAGGGATTTCTATCAAGCTCACAGTTGTAATGTAGCCTATATATGGACATAAGGGCAATACAAGCCTCATTTCATAAACACATTTGGATATAACTAATTTACACCTAAAGAGGGAGCAGCAGGATCCTGAGCAGCAGAATAAGAAAATTTCATTTTGGTGAGTCAACATTCTTTCTAGATTATAAAGGGAAAATGTTTTAAAGACTTAAAACACTTTTGACAAAAAGTTTAGCAAGGAGTGGATTTAAGAAAATTTAAAACAGATAAAGGGGATAGTTATTTTGAAATACTATTTTTTATGCAGGTGCTTTTGAGCAAATTGGAATTAAGATAGACAAGTGAACAGGACCTTTGTGGGAATATTTTTTAGTTTATTATTAAAGAATGCAGATTATTGATTTTACAAAACTAAACTTAATGGTAATATGAGCCAGACTGTGATGCTGACTATAACGCTGATTGTAACTATGGAGATGTTGACAGTTTTGCTGACTGTAAAAAAGGGGAATCTTGCTTTTCTCTTTCCCTTGTTTGAGACACTTTCATTTTTGGATTATAATATCATAATGTCTGCTACCAGAAAGCAGCAAAAATAGTAGAGAGGAGAAAAGGATTGCTGGAGCAAATTGCAGAGACGAATTACACAGTTTTTATTCAGAAAATGTCTGAGGAACTGGTTAGTAAGTTAGCTGAATCACTTGATCTCAAATTGACTAAATCACTTGATACTAAATAGTTAACTTTTGAGAAAAGGGTGGATAAAAACTTGTAAAAAGGAAATGAAATAAGAAATTTAAGTCTCAGTGCAAGAAGCATTTAATGGAGAAGCAATAACAGGGAAAAAACCAAATGACGGAATTACCGTGATATACTAGGGTTTGTCAAGAGAAGTGAAAAGAAAATTAAGAGAAGTTCTGGTGCTAATGGAATATAGTGACCAATGGTTTTCTTATTTACAGTTATTAGAAAGATTTAAAGTAACAAAAGAGTTTATGGTTTTGAACATTGTGAGACTGAGTTTGAAACTGAGTTGTGTAGTAATTATGAATATGTAATTGCTGAAATGTATAAACTTTTAATAAAGTTTGAAGCAAGAGCAAGTGAAAGAATGTATCAAACTAGATTAAAATTTTGGTTATAACATGTAGATGGAACAATGGGAAAATTGTTTGAAAACAATATTTGTACTATGTTATAATATTAAAAAGGATTTTTATGAAATGAATTATTGATATATGTTATCTGAGAAATTGTCTAGAATATATAAAGACACTTCGGATTTATGTTAGAAATATGAATACAAGAAAGGACATTTTATCATGTTTGATGGACATGTAAAAAAGCTAGAAAATTTTGGATTCCAGTACATACACAGATTCAATTACAGGCTCTGGTTACAAATCTAATAATGCCAAATTAAAAACCAAAGATATCTAAAATGTCTGGAAATAGTTTGAGGTTGCAAAGAGTTAGCAAAGTTTACACCATAATAAATCTATTAACTTTTAAGATTATCAGATGAGACTCATTGAAAGAAAAGAATATGTCCATAGAAAGAGTTGCAGGATGAGAGAAAAAAATTTCTTAGACAAAAATATTTAGTTCTTTATATATGCTACTTAGTGTTCTTGTGAATGGGGAATTTATTATTTGTCCATCCATCCATCCATCCATCCATCCATCCATCCATCCATCCATCTACCACCCATCCATCCAAACCAAAGATGTATTTTCAAAAAGATAATATTTATAAATGGACAAATAATTACTGAAGATATATGAATAAACTATACCAAGCAAAGCGCATTGAGTTGTTTTCGTGAAATAAAAACCATGTATAAATTTTTGAACTCTACTATATTATTATTTATAAATCCTAAAAAAAACCCCTGAAAATTAATACTGTATGCCAGAGGTCCCCAACCTGTATGCCGCGGCCCACTAATAGGTCACGAGGGGTCTGTATGTTTGGGATCTGAGATATTCATACCTAGTAAGTTAAAGTTTATTTGTGGTCAAGGAGCAAAACACTATTTTAATATACTTATAAATATTTCTGCATTTTTAAAAGTTGAAGTTTTAAGAATGATGACTACTTATTTAAAGTAGGATTATTTTGTGATTAAAATATTTATGCTATCATAAAAGCAATGTGATTTGGTATACCCTTTTTCCTGGTGTTTTTTCTTCCTAATACATCCTTGTGATTGTGGATAAGTATCCAACATTTCCTGACAGTTAGAACAATTAATCAGTGGAATGGCCTTCAGAAGGTTGTAGATGCTCTAACATTGGAAATTTTCAAGAAGAGGTTGGAAAACCATTTGTCTGAAATGATATAGGGTTTCCTGCCTGACCAGGGAGTTGGACTAGAAGACACCCAAGGTCCTTTCCAACTCTATTACTCTGTTATTCTGAAATAGACACAGAAAACCAAGGAAAGTCTATCAAAAGATCTCCAAACTCAAAAGGAAGTTATAACATCCAATTATGTGGTAAAGAATACTGTTGGACAGAGAGGAATTAATTCAAAGAAGATCAAATGATGGAAGATATATATTGAAATTCTATAGAAAGGGCGTTGTCTTACCTGAACGCCCGTTCTATTGGGCAGGGGGGCCAGCAGTCAGGAAAGGGTTAACTCTTATAAACTCATTTAAATCTGATGTCCTAGGACTGAATCTGTTAGTTGATAAGCTCCTCCTCTTCCTCTTGCTACCAGCTTTCAGACGAAGGAGATGTGGCAGACCAACATGCTGAGCTGAAACAACAGAAATTGGAACACAGGATGGGGCTGACTACTGATCCCCCCAATAGAACGGGCGTTCAGGTAAGACAACGCCCTTTCTCCTTGGAGCAGTCAAGAAAGGGACATGCCAAAGCACAGATCTAATGGGAGGGACCCAACTGGTCCGGAGCCCCCACATCCGAGTGAAACCCTTGCGGCCAACGCTGCGTCCACTGATGCATAAATATCCAATTTATAATGACGGACGAATGGGGAAGGAGACGACCAGGTGGCGGCCCTACAGATCTTGAGTAGCCCAAGCCCCCGAAGTGGCTGCACTTAGAGTCGAATGGGCCGTAACCCTCAAAGGGGTGGGCAAGGCCAGAGACATGTAAGCCTGGGCTATAGTCACCCTAATCCAATGCCCCAGGGTGGAAGATATCACTTTGAGGCCCAACGTCGCCAGTTGGAAGGAGACGAAGAGTCTCTCCGAGTGCCAAAATGCAGCGGTCCTCTTAAGGTAAATATGGAGAGCCCTGCAGACATCCAACGTGTGACAAGTTCGTTCCAGCCAGTGAGAAGGATTGGGGCAAAAATTTGGCAACACCAATTCTTGGGCCCTGTGAAAGGGTGTGTTAATCATAGGTATGAATGTTGGGTCTAGGCGAAGGACAACCCTATCCTCATGGAAAATACAAAGGTCACTCCTGGTGGAGAGGGCTGCCAGTTCCAAAATCCAGCAGGCCGATATAATGGCCACCTTGTAAGATAGGAACCTGAGACTGACATCTTGCAAGGGTTCGAAAGGCCCTGGGTAAGGGTGGTGAGAACCTTGGGAAGATCCCAAGTAGGGTAACAGTGGAGAGTGGGAGAGTGTAAGTTCGTAGCCCCCCAGAGAAATTGCCTGAACAAAGTGCAGCTAGAGAGAGTGCCCTTGATACCACAGGACAGGATGGAGGAAAGGGCTGCTACCTGTCTCTGCAGCATATTAGGTGACAATCCAGCCTTGAAGCCGTCCTGTAGGAACTCCAGGATGTGCCCTGTAGAAGCCTTCATGGGAATGATGTCCCTCTTGATGCACCAGCGGTTGAAGGAGGACCAGGTAAATTCATAGATCCTGTTGGTCGAGGCGTGGCGAGAGGCCTGTATGGTGGTGATGACTCATGGGGAGATGTCACGCCCCCTCAGCAGGTGCCGCTCAAGCGCTAGGCAGTCAGTTGGAGCCCCGAGCATCCAGGTGGGCCAATGACCCCTGGCTGAGGGACACTCTGTCTGGGGGGAGCCTCCAGTGAGGAGCCACCGGGAGTGCCAGGAGGTCTGCAAACCAGGGCTGGCATGGCCAATACAGAGCGATCAAGATGAGCTCTGCTCCCTCGTCCAGCAATTTCTGGACTACCCTGGACACCAGGGAAAGGGGGGGGGAGGCATACAACAGTTCCGGAGGCCACCTGCTCTTCAGGGCGTCCACGCCTTCTGCTCCCAGGGACAGAAACCTGGAAAAAAATCTCATCTGGTAGTTGGTCTGGGTGGTGAAGACTGCCGGATAGCTGAAGTGGACAGTGCAGGCATCATTCCCTGTGGTCCCCTGGGGCTCAGCTGAGCCAGTCTGCCTGCACATTCACCACCCCTGATATGTGAGAGGCCCGGATGGACCTCAGATGCATCTCTGCCCAGACACCCAGACTCTCGACCTCCTGCATGTGGTGCTGGGAGTGGGTCCTGCCGAGGCAGTTTAGTGGGCATTTGCAGCCATGTTGTCTGTTCGAATCAAGATGTGTCGATCCTCTACCTTGTCTTGGAACACCCTGAGGGCTAGATGGACCGCCCGAAGCTCCAACCAGCTTTTGTAGTGGCTCAGGTTGGCTGGAGTCCACCGTCCCTAGGCCATGTCAGAGTCCAAGTGAGCCCCCCCAACCTTGACGGCTGGCATCTGTGGTCAGGACAAGAAGGTGATGCTCCTTGAATTCCCTGCCCTTGGAGATTGCTGGAGAGAGCCACCAGTGAAGGGACCAAAGGACCTCTGGGGAAGGTGAATTTGGAGAATAGAAGTACTGTCCAGAAGTCCAGATAGACCTTGCATTGAATTGTATCGAAGACGGCTCCCAGGTGTTGGATGCGCGTTGTTGGGATCAGCTAGCTCTTGGCTGTGTTGATTGAAAAACTGTGGGCTTCCAGGACCTGAAGAGTGGTCTCCAGGTCCTGGTGCGCTAGCCTCTCCAAACTGGACTGGATAAAGAGATTGTCCAGGTAGAACTGAATCCTTATTGGCAGTGTCCGCAGGTGGCCTGCTAGCGCTGCCATCAATTTGGTAAACACATAGGGAGCTGAGGAGAGACCAAAAAGTAGAGCACAGTACTGGTAGTGACAAGTTGCATAGCAAAATTGGAGAAATTTCCTGTAGGCTGCTTGAATGGGGATGTGCAGATATGCCTCCGTTAGGTCCACTGACGTGAGGAAATCCTCCTCCCTGAGACTCTCCAAGATGGTCTGGAGAAACTGCATCTTGAACTGTCAGTATGGAATCCGGCAGTTCAGAGACTTGAGATCGAGAATTGCTCTCCATCCCCTGAGGATTTTTGAATCATGAACAGGCGAGAATAAAACCCGTGTCCGTGTTGCTCTGATGGAACAGGTTCTATGGCCTGAATGTCCAAAAGGTGCTTTATGGCTGATTCCACCAGGAGCCTCTTTGTCTGATCCTGCGTTAGGGGACATCAGAGAAATTGAGTCGGGGGAGTGGAAAGGAATTCCAGGGAGAGGCCAGACCTGACTGTCTCCCTAACCCAAGCGTCCGTGGTCATCTTCCATTGGCAAAGAGCACCAGGAGGCCCCCAGTGGGAGAAACGGACGTGCAGTCAACGGGAACGTTGGAAGGGACATCTCCTGTTGCCTTGAAAAGGGTGTCTGGAGAAACACCTCTCAGAAGGAACTCCCTGCCTATTCTGGGGCCTGGCCTGTTGGGAAGGGAAATATTGATGAGTCCGCAGCCCGGAATAGCTGGCCTCCGAACCCCGAAAGGGCTGAAGGGAAGAAGCCAGGCAGGAATCAACCCTACGGGATAGACTTGGAAGGGATTTGCACTTATCCTTGGATTCAACCGAGAGAGGTTCCAGGGGAGCTCCGAAGAACAAATCACCCGCATATGGAGAGGAAGCCAACCTCCATTTATTTTTAGTGTCCACCTGCCACTGGTGAAGCCAGAATAGGCAGGAGGCAATAGTGGAGCCAATAGACTTTGTGGCGAATCGGGAGGCATTCAAGGTGGCATCCACTGGGTAATCTCTCATACCCTCTTTTGCTAAGGAATCCTGGCTCGGAGAGGAACTGGCATATGCCTGAGCCTGTGAGTGGTCAGTAGACAAATGAGAAGGCTAGGGGGAATCCTGAGCCCTGGAGAGGTCAGAAACTCAAGAGCTACATTGCATTTCAGAGGCATTTGTATGTTCATCCCCACCCCCATATACTTTATACTTAATAAAGCGTTAATTGGTTATTGGGTGAACAGTAGATGTGTGTAATATATGTATGCAGGACTTTGGTTCTGGGATTTTATCCCTATTTTTGTATAATATACTGCACCGTTAATGGAAGTTTGGAACTTATATTATTTTTATTTTGTTTCATATTTTAAGTTCAGTTATGCTTACTGTTTTTCGTTTTATATGCATACAGAAGTATATAACAGTTCTACTACTAGATATTTTATTGCATCAGGCTTTAATAAGAAACTGATGTGATTTGTTTAGCAGCTTGCCCTGCATGTAGTGTGATAGATCTTGACATTCAGAAAAGGGGCAGGCATTGAAAAAAAACAATTCTTGTCTGTTGGGAAAGCCTCAGGTGATTGTAACTTTTGATTTTCATTTGAACAGGAATAGTTAGGAATAGTTGAACTGCACAACCAGGATTCTTGGAAATACTGTACCATGTTTCCCCTAAAATAAGATTGTCTTATATTTTTTGAACCCTGAAATAAGCGCTTGACCTTATTGCCATGCACTCAAAAGCCTGATTGGGCTTATTATCAGGGGATGTCTTATTTTGGGGAAAACAGGGTATTTTTTTGTTTAGCATCTCCTTAACTTCAATTAAATAAAAAAAGCTGAGTGAATGCAAAAGCTCACTCAGGTTTGATTCTGAGTAAGGAACTGTTCCATTGCCTTTCGATGGTGCCGTTGTTTAACTAAGACTGCTTTTTGGGGTGTGTAAACCTTCAATTGTACAATTCCAGTTTGTGCTTTAAAAATGAAAAGACAAGCATGGGGAAATACATTTGTTGCTGATATTTTTCATTCCCTCATGCCAAGCACTTCACATAATGCCATGGCAAATTGAGTTGGGGTTTTCTGCTAGCCTTCAATTTGCCATAGTGATATCCCATTTCCTGCAAATTGAGGGAGTTTGTTCTCGGCTCTGTGCTCAAAATTCTTGATTTTGCTTCCTGAAGCTAAGGGAAAAGCAAAAAGGTAACTGAAATGCAAGGTTTTCAGATTGGTGAGCAGAACATGACACGACAATTGAACATGTGCATTACATGTCATTCCACTGCCAGATTCTGAAAAACATGGAGATGTAATAACATAAGACAAGCTATGCTGGATTAATCCATAGGCTCATCCTGTACTATATTGTGTGTTACACAGTGGCCAAAATTGACACATTTGTGAGATTCACAAACCAGGAATAGAGGACCATTCATCAGCCTTCCCTGATACCAGTGTCATGTTACTTATGATTCAGAAAAAGTAAAAGTCATTAATGCTCTGTGTGTGTGTGTGTGTGTGTGTGTGTGTGTATGTGTGAGTGTTTGCTTGTTTGTGTGTGCCTGTGTGTCAGAGTGCCTTTGGGCCAGCTTTTGATTCCTGATGACTGCCTGGACTAGTCTTCACAATTTTCTTGGAAAGGTCCAAAGTGATCCAGTTGCCATCATGCCTAAATTGTAATTACAACTCCCACCACTGGTTTTTAACCTGATACCCTAACACCAAATTGGTCTCAGATCAAAATTATAGCCATTAGCAGATTGATCCTCCATGAATTTGCCTGGATCCCTTTTAAAACCATCCATGGAAGTTGCCATTGCTGCAGTTGTTGGCAGAGCATAGTTCAATTATACGTTGCATGGAAAAGTATTTCTTTCATCACTTTGCACTCGGTGTCCATAGATGATCACAAGTTCTGACACTGTGTAGAAAGGAAATATTTTCTGTCCATATTATCTGTGTTATGCAAGATTTTACCTGTACAACTAAAACGTTGCTGCTGTTTCTCTGTTTGTAACCTTCCATTAGTTGAAACAGTATATCAAAGGGCAACAATTTTTGAAGCAAGGTGTACTTCAAACAGGCTAACTTAGGGGAATGTGTCAAAAATTTGGAACCCATAACTCCTCTGGAATTGAAATTTCAGGGAACTTCAGAACAGTTTTTTGAAAATTTGTTGCTGCTGCAGCACTGTCAAGTTGACAGAGTCAACTGCGATTATATAATTGTGATTTCCATCACTCCCTTCCAATGCAAGTCAAGGGGAAGCTATCAGAAAATCAGAAATCACTCTTGCTCTCACTGTCTTTTGTCCCATCCATTGTCATTTGTTTTTTTCTGCTTAGATAAGGAAATATCTCTGAAATGATGATCCAATGGATCCATCTAGTTAGTATACTGTACTTCTATCATCATACCATCTTTGATTCCAAACAAAAGAGCTACACAATATTATCATTCTTTATATCCACATCAACCATATCTATATTTAAATATAAATCTGTTCATGTAATCCTGTTTTATGCAGTGAATAAATGTCAGAATAACATCTGCTAGTACATCTTGCAATCGCCTGCTTAGCCATGCGTACTATGGAAACTTCACAGGAAAAAAAGCTACTCTTGCAAAAATTCATTTTTTCCAATTCTTACCAAATATGATCAGGCAAACATGGATGGATTTTGCTAAAAGAAATCAAAGTATTTCATGGAAATCTACATTTTGTCTTTAAAAAAAAAAGTTTTAAAATCTATTAAAATTGATGTTGGTTGTTATTTTGTTAAAAAGAGTTTGAGGCTCTTGCTTTAATAAGTATTTTTTATCCTGCTCTTTAAGTTAATTCTGTACTCCTTCCACATTAGTATGCGTCCTCTTGGGTGGTCTGTTCCAAAGACGCTGGAATTTCAGCAATCCTCTTGGTTTCTTTACATGAAGATGGCACTGGGCACTTCTCAGGGGTGGGTTCTACTTACCTTTACTACTGGTTCTCTTCATGCACATGCTTTGTGCATGATCGGTGTGTGCATGCTTATGCATGTGCACTAACTACTTTCCTGACATAGAGCTTGAAACAAGCACTCTGCGCATGCACAGAGCAGTTTAGCCCAGCTGAAGGGCACTTTTTAGTGGATTGCCACACCTCAGCTGGGCTAAACTAAAGGAGAAATAAAGGAGAAATGTAAGTACAGGCGGGCGGGCGGGCCCAGCTCCCAGCCGCGGAGAACCGTTTCAGTGACATCACACCGTCACTGCTACTGGTTCGCGCAAACCAGCCAAACTGGGAGCAACCCACCACTGGCACTTCTCTATTTAGGGGTAGGAGAATTATGGAGCAAAGGATAATTCTTTTCTAACCTGGCCAAGTGAGCCAACTCCATGATGTGAACAGAACTGATTTATTACTATTAACATCATAACTCTTTTACAAACATCAAGCAGATGAAACTGTCTCAGGACAGTTCCCAATAAGCTTGTTTATAATTGGACTAATAGCTATGTTAAGAAGCTTAAATCAGGGGTGAAATCCAGCAGGTTCTGACAGGTTCTGGAGAACCGGTAGCAGAAATTTTGAGCAGTTCAGAGAACTG
>JANHFM010004996.1:190728-205863 GCA_032468115.1 Grayia smithii | reverse complement strand
TCCCAGCTTTGCTGGCTGGGGAATTCTGGAAGTTGAAGTCCACACATCTTCCAGCGGCCAAGGTTGAGAAACACTGCTCTAGGCAACTTAGAAGTATTATTTCTTTTGTCATGGAATTTCAGGGTGTGATGTAATTTTTTTTATTTTAGTTTTACAATATTAAGTAACAATATTTAGTCTTTTCCTACTTTTGCATTTTAGGTAGTGGTCATTTGCTAATTGTTTATTGTCTTTTAACATATCTTTAGTACCTTTTCGTACTTTATAAATATTTTCATATTTTGTTACATTAATTATCTAAGAATTGTACAAAATGTTGGTGACTGACAGTAATAAAAATACAACTAAGACCATTACAACTAAGACCAAGTTTTAAACAGGTAAACAAGTTAACCATTGTGCCAGCATTTAGGAGGATCTTCATTCCACCCCAGGGGACCCTGAAGAGCCACATTGGCTTTTAGTCATCTGGAGGTACTGAAGAAAGGATCTGTCACTTAGGGGGTCAGAGTTCCTCAGCTCTGTAAACAGAACTACATCATCATTTACAATTTTTAAACATATGGTAAAATTTTTAAACATATGATTCTCTTTAACGGTATGTGTTTATTCTCATGCTGAGCACTAACTGTACAATGTTTGTAACATCTTGGTTCACTTACTGATTTTATACCTTTGCATGAATTATTTTTTCTTTTTTCATCTTTTTCACTTTCTCTTTTTAAAGAAAAGATCAATAAAAATGATTTAAAAAACCATTCACCAGCATACATTTTCTCCCAGATATGGCAGATGGACAATGGAAATTTTTGGAATCCCAAATCCATACCTGAAGTAGCTTTAAATTTGTCTGGGTGTGTGTGTGTGTGTGAAAATGTTTATGCTTTCTGACTCTTGTCTAGATTTTTTAAATTTTCTTTTGATTTTTTATATATCTAGTTAAAGTACATGTTGTTTTTCCATTAAATCAGTCATATTGTATTTTTTTTTATTTATCAAATGTATACCTGCCTTATTTTCCAGATATTTTACATTTTGCAACAGTTAAATACAATATGAGCATTTGAAGTAACCCAGTCCAAAGTGGAGCTAAGAAAATAAAATGATAAAATGTATAAATCAAACAAACTAGATATCATCCACCATAGCCCCTTCAGAATACTGAAAATAAATTTCATCTAGCTTACTGTTCATGTGATTCACATATAGTCCCTTGCTAGTATGGAAAATTACTTGAATATAAGGATAATTGATCCTTTCCTTTTCATACAGTTTACTGTGTGATGCATATACTGGAACAAGAGAACACCTAATCCCAGATTATTGATGTGACAGAAGCAAATGCATTAAATAAAATTTTGTTCTTTTAAAAAAGCGCACTGCAAAGGTGGAAATTTTTGCCCTTTCTTCTGATGTTCACATAGTGCTTCCATAATGTGGGGAATCAAGTTTAATACTCCAATAGAAGAGAATATATGAAGCTCAAGTTTGAACTATGGAGTTCTTGGTGGTTTTTGCACTCAGTTTTTGCTTGCAGATGTTTCATTACCCAACTAAGTAACATCAGTGTTAGTGAAAGGGGGTGGGGCTGGGTTGCTCCCTGGCTGCACAGTACATAATAGCTTGCCCTGGCAGTTTAGGTATGGGTGTGGTTTTTTTCTTGGTAGTTCCTTGATGAGGATATCGTTTTCTGTTTGATTTTTGTCTGATGTTAATCCTTCCTTGTCTGTATATTGGCTGCTGGAGAGGACGTGTTTTAGTCTTCTTGTTCTTTTCTTAGCTTTTTTATTGTCTCTTAAATGGCGTGAAAATATACAGGTAGTTTATTTCTATGTGTCCATTGATGGCTGAATGCCAAGCTTTCAGGAATTTCCTATAATTTTTTGGATTTCGCTTGGTCTAGGTATAACTGGGATTGATTCTATCCATATGTTGAGAGATTAAGGAGTAGATTATTTCTGTTTTTTCTTGAGCTACTAGGTCTTTTGGTTTACTTAAGATGTTTGGAAGCCTTTAGTTGGTTTATGTGCTATGATTTAATAATTTGTTGGTTGTTTCTGACATGTTTTTGACTATGGTATCCTTACTTTTTTATAACTTGTGTTATGCTGTAGTCATAGTGAGTTGTCAAGCACTTTTTGATAAAGTTGGATGGGCATCTATTTTGTTGGAAGAAGATGTATCAGAGATCTGTGTCCTTTTTCTGGTGTTCTGCATTGTTGTATATTAGTATGGTATTACCTAAGGCTGCCAGAAAATAATTCTTGAAAAATGACATCAATCAGTTAAATATGGTAATAAATAGATTTGATAAAGGAGCAAAATGATGCAAAAGGTTCTTTAAACTTTTGGGGAGAAGATGCTAATTTGTTGTGGAACTATTTGTCTTATTAGGGCAGTCAAAGAAAAAGGCTCTGTGATGAAAATAGATCTGATATCTGCTTATGAGTTTAATAAGTTATATTGAACTTTATGTGAATAGATTTCTATTTCAACAGTGGGCTTTTTCCTCTTTTCCCTCTTTTCCCTCTCTAATGTACTTCAGATTTGCTTTGTTCTTCATGTATCTCCAAAGTGCTGCAACATATTTAATAGTTGCACAGTTAGTTGGAAAAGAAAAAAAAGAATGTATATCACTAGGATGACAAAAAAAGCAAATATGTGATTAGATGTCATTATCAACTAGGGCAGGATTGTGCAATTTAATTATCTGGTTTTTGGACAGATGATTTTATACACACACAGTGAACATATACAATACCTCTGCCTCCTGTTTTTCCAGAACAACAACTGTGGATAAGTTGGTTAAAAACTTGTAAGAAAATTCACTAGATTGGCCCCTTGGGTGTTTAGAGGCTGCATTTAAGTGTAAACAAGGTGGTTGAGAGACATCTTGAGTAAGTTTGTTAATAATGTATCTCTTAACTCTATCATCCCCTAATAAAGTGGTATAATATATGTTGGAAATCAGTTATAGCATTACATATTGTTCAAAAGTGTTGAAGGTCCTCATTAATTTATATAATTAATGTTTTGCTATCCCTTTGTTCTTTGTTAAGTTCTCCTATTTCATGAATCAGCTCTTCTCTGTACACGGCATTTCTGAAATTATCTAGCACTCTGGTTAAGGAACTTGCTGTTCTTTTCCTTCTCTTTGCCAGATGTATTTGCTACCTCTGTTCATGCTCTAATGAGTGGAACATTTTCAAACTCATCACCTTTGTCTGAATAGTTGAATTCAGTATCCATCTGCTATCTCGATATTGGGAAACTCAGAACAACTTCAGTAAATTTCCGTCCAGATATGCAGCAGATCCGGACATGCTTAAAGCTGCTGTGCCATAACCCTTTAACCTTCTGGAGTCTTGTGCCCTTCTATCAATAATGTTTTTTCTTGTTTTATAATTATAATTATAGTTCCAGTACTCTGATCATGATAGTTTGTAATTCTTTCCTGAAGTTTAAGCAGTCTAATTTTCTCTTTGTACTTCTTGCACTGCAACAGCACGGAGGAAAAGTTGCAATGTTGAGCTGATATGTTTAATATCTTACTTTATATAGATATTTTTTCCTTTGTCAGAAACAGGCTCATATTCTCTGTTCTTCCAGTTTCAAGTTGTTGTCTCAGCACTATCTTGCATTCATTTATTTATATATAACAATAAAACTTGTGACATGTATAGGTAGAGCTTGACTTACCAAACAGTTCATTTAGTGACCAAAGTTACAACAGCATTGAAAAAAGTGACATGATTGGTTTTCACACTTACAACTGTTGCAGCATCTCCATGGTTACATGATCAAAATTCAGACACTTGGCAACCGACTCATATTTATGACGGTTGCAGTGTCCTTGGGTCATGACAAGCAAAGTCAATGGGTCACTTAACAATGTTACTAACTTTAACAACACCAGTGATTCACTTAACTGTGGCAAGAAAGATCGGAAAATGGGGCAAAAGTCACTTGTCTCGCTTAGAAACAGAAATGTTAGGTTCAATCGTGGTCATGAGTTGAGGGGCTACTTGTATATTAGATTGTAATTTCTGGTCGCTGATTATTTATGTGAATTTCTAAGGGACTTCGCCCCTCTATTTCTCAAAGAATATCCTTATTTGGCTTTCAAATGAGCAATGTTTGTGGCTTCCCATTTTAATAGTTGCTGATCACTATCATTCTGGGTTTTTTTTAATGACCAAATGTTATTTAGCTAATAATATTTAATTTAGAATTCCTTTGATGTAGTCCTTTGATGATCAAATGTAGATTTGATGTGATCTTTTATGCTCATTTGTACAAATTTCTATTACGATTTTAACACAATGCCTGAAGGATGTTCACAATTTTATACTTAGAGCAAATGTTATTGGTCTTATTTAAAGCACACTCTCAAATGTTTTAAGGGCAGTATTGTTGTTTTATCAGTCAGTGTGATGGAGAGCTGAATATAAAAATCAGTATTTCTTACTTGATTACCAAACTGGTTTGTGGTTTTTAGTTTAATGTAGAAATCTAGTTTCCAGTACAGTTTACTTCTGCACATGCTGTATGTAGTAGGTGCTATCTTTAGAAAAGTTCTTTATCTTGCAGCACCAGTACAGATGGGCTAATGAGGATTTCCTTTTCCAAGGACTTGTAATGCTAAGGATTTCTGAAATAAGATTTATAGGCTTCTCAGGGATAAGGCTTGCTAGAGCTGGAGGTCAATAATGTCTGTGCTGTTTGTATTTTATGATGCCTAGTCCAGGTATTAGTAGATCAGGAAGTTGGGAACATTTATTTGCATTTCATTGCTAGTTCATTCAAATTGGCTCTTCCCATCAGTTTTCACAATTCCTAATCATATTTAGCATCCTCTTGTAGCTAATACTAACACAATAATGTATTGTATACAATGCTTTCATGGTTGATGCTAAAATGGCACCAAATTTTTAAATATCAAGAGGGTAGTAAAAATACCCTCTGGAATTGATATAGAAGTAGGAGAAGCAATTTAAGGGGGTGTCAGAAATTACACTGTGGTCCCCATTCATTTGGGAAGAAAGATCTGTGAGGAGATTTTGCCACCTTTGCAAGACCACATCTGTATATTTTTATCATCTATCTGTAGTGAAGTACAGATGGCACATTCATAGCAATAATATTAAATACAGTGTAACTAAGAAAGTATACGTCATATTGATTCCATCTTCAGGTGGACAGGCATAGGGCCCGAGCATTGCCATAGAACCAGAGACCCTTCAATAAAAATAAACATTCTATTTTTCATGACAGTGGAACCCGAGAGAGGCATTAAACATTTCAGGCTGGTCGCATACTTGTTGGAGCAACTTGCTTCTCTTGTTCCACAGCATTTGGAAATTTAAAAGATGCCAAACTCTACACAGTGAGAGATGATCAAGTAGGAGAAGAGATAGGGTAGAACTTAAGTTGAATTTTCAGATAAGACAAGTGGTGATCAAAGAAAAAAAGGTATCAGGCTATTTCCATCTTATATCCGTCTGCCTATTAAATATTAAGACAAGAATGTTGACTTGAATACAGCAAATACAAAAGTTAAGCAGTATGAAATGCTGTACTAAAGGTTACAGCTGTATAAAAAGGAACTGTTTTCTATCAAAAGTTATCAGTGTCATGTTTTGTAAACCACTGTGGGTGAGAGAAAAATAATAATTAGAGAACAAATCCAGTTTGATGTTCCAATTAATATTCTTCCTGCTAATTAGTGGATGTGTTGCAATGTATTTGGTTGAGTTTTTTTTTTTATACTGATGAGAACTCCATTGTTTTGAAAAGAGTATATACTATTCAATATTCATAACAAAACAGATACAGGATTTATCTCGCCTATTTTAAACCCTAAACATATAGCTTAATAATGCTTTTAAATCTTCATTGCAATGACTCATGACATGAACAGGCAAACATTTGAAGTGTTTTTATTGCTTCACAGTTAGCCTAAATTAATGTCTAAATACACATTTACTCTTTTTTCTTAAGGGTTTTCTTTCTGCAATAGCCATACATTTGCAGAAAGGTAGATAATTGCTTCCCCCATTATTTTGGTTTTTTTATGATTCAGGTTGAAAGTCTGACTTGCATGAGAGTTTTTACATAAACAGAAAGTATAATTACCGTAAATTCCGGCGTATAAGACGACTTTTTAACCCATTAAAATCTTCAGATAAGTGGGGGGTCATCTTATACGCCGGGGACTGACCTTGCAAGATGCATGGCTGGCAAACTCTTTATTTTAACTGGAAAAGTTCGGGGTCGTCTTATACGCCCAGTCATCTTATACGCCGGAATATACGGTAAGTTACCAGCCATAGTGGCCCCCATGTCATATGCAGCATTTAGAGCAATGGTCCTTAACCTTTCCAGGTGACTCTGCCTGCTGCAGGGGAGGGGAGGTCTAAGTGGCAGACATGTGAGAGCACAGCTCCATTCATGTGAGTGGCACCATGCCCCCTCCACTCACATGAATGGAACTTCGTGTGCGAGTGAAGGGTGCTTGCACTCGCATGGGAAGCTCCATTTACTTCTTGCCTGCCACTTGTGTGACTGGAGCTTCACACGCATGCTTGCCCATTTCTCCCATGGCCCGGTTTCTAACAGGCTACAGTCTGCTATTGGGCCATGGCCCCGGGGGTTGGGGGGCCCTGATTTAGATTATGCTTTCAATAAAGCCAACTATTAACAAGTAGTCAGTTTGTTTGACAGCTGTTTGTGTAAGCAGAATTATACCAACTTCCTCCTTTGGGCCTATTCTTTTATAAGGTGGAATATCTGTCTATATTTATAGATCATCATAACCAAATCTCTCACATGCAGGAATAGGGAACAAATACGTTATTGTTAGGATGGTAGAGGACAGGAAGACCTGGAGGAACATTGTTCATGGGGTTGCAATGAGTTGGACACTACTTCGCAACTAACAACAACAATAAATATTATTGTTGAATTTGTCATTTAAAATGTGTGATTTAATTGTCTGTTTGCTTCTAAGTGCATTTGTTGTCCCTTGATAGGTGATGGGGTCCCACGGGAAAGTAGTCCATTCATCAATAATTCAAGTTTGGAGAGAGGAAGACTCTATGAAGGAAAAAATATGGCGCTCTTTGAGGTAATATTAATGATTAATTTCAACAAATCCTTGTTACTGCTAGTACATTTTAAGTGCACTAGTTGTTTGTTTAAAATCCATTGATGGTTTGCATAACACAGATGATTGAGTCAGCCACTTCCTGGTCACCTTATTTATTCTGTGCATCAGCAATACACAATCACCAATGATCCAGACAGCATTCTCTAAAACTTCTAGCTGACACAAAGGAAAGTGAGAAATGTTCACATCCTGCACTTTATTTTTTACTAAAGCTAGAAAATAATGGAACAAAACCCCACAAATATTTACCTATTTCAACTATTCTATTTCCTTTTCACCCAATAAAAGAAGAGAGAAACAGATCTCTTTGAAAAGCTCTGTTTTCTACTGAGCCGAAAGAACATAATATTTCTGTCAGAAAAAATAAGGAACATTACTTGCTAGCCTTCTACGATTTTCCATTAGCAAAAAGTGCATAGGATTTGACAGCTGACAATTTAAAAAAAACTTTAAAAATTATTCTCACTTACCTGCATAATATTACTTTCTAGCAGTTACAAAATTTATTTTTCTTTTATTATATCTGTGTTACATACATTAATCAAAACAAAAAGTGGTTTCTTCAATCAGTTAGTTTACAAAATTTACTTTTTGTGATGCAGTCCCCAAAGTCTACCTAAAATTATGGTTTGCAATAAATGTTACTGCAAATGAGTAGTACTGCAGTTCCATAGCCACAAGGAAATGCCTTATGCTGTGTTCTAATAATGTTATTTTTTTGTGGCATAAGTGTTTATAAATCCACATTTTTTTCTGCTGCATAATCTCCATGCTTATCAGAAATTGTAATTCAGCACATCTGGAGAAAGGGTGAGAGTATACTTCTTAGATTGTATTTTTCAAGATCAATAATTGAATTATCTATATTATGGGGCTATGCAATATTTATAAAAATAGCTCGAAAAACTTAGTTGTTGGTTATTTTAGATTCGTTGGCTGTTTATATCACCTTTAAATATGTGATTATTTTTGGGCTAAAATGTGTTCTTCTCTTACCTATTACTATGTTCCAAAATTTCAACAGGAAGAAATGGATAGCAACCCCATGGTATCATCTCTTCTTAACAAATTAGCCAATTATACCAATGTTACTCAGGGAGTGGTAGAGCATGAAGAAGATGAAGATGCCAAGCGGAAGGAAATTAAGGTACAAAATGCACCCTCCATTCTCTATTCATCGTCATTTCCATGAGTTGGATACAGTGGTGGCATGAATATTAACAATATTAGTTCCTGATCAATGAACCCTAGAAATTTTGATGCATTTCTGTTGTCAGATTATGGTCACACAAGCTAAGAACTATGTGAGGAAGATTTGTGCAACAGAACCTTCTTTTAAAAAACATAACATGTATAAATTTAGCATAAATGTTGTTAACATCAAGATTCTGCTAAAAAGTTCAGTAATTTTCAGTTTTGCTAAAAAAAAAAAATAGGGAAGAGTTTCATTGAATCAGAGCAAGTATGTTAATAACACAGAAAATAATGAAATAATGAAAACAACAAAGCAAATATGAAGGAACATAAAAGTGTGTGTTATCTAGATGCTCTGGAATAAACACTTTATGCCAGGGGTCCCTCTGCATTCAAAACAGCTATTCCAGACAAAGGGAAATTTACTTTCTGACACAAATAATCTCAATTCCATAATGTAGAGATTAAAGAAATGCTATGGAGATTGACTCCTTTGTATAGGAGCAGAACATAAATGAACTGACAATTTCTCCAGATGTCTCTAAAAGCTGTCTGTCCAACAGTCTATCAATCTTTGTTACTACCTCTGACATACTCCTTGAAGAGGACTTAATATTAGTAATAATTTACAAAATTGATATACCACCCTATTCTCAATGACCCTAGAAGACTCACAACAATTAAAATTTTTACAGTTAAATCAATCGCATGTAAAAGATTAAGATAAAAAATGACAAACGCAGTGATACGAGGGGGCTCACTCCCTCTCATCAAAGATGTGGGTGAAGAGTCAGATGTTTTTGGCTCTTCTGAACAACAGCCATTCAGATCTTGGAGGGTACCTAGTTCTAGTTGGCAGATGCTGCTAAAGAGAAGATGAAAAAAAGTGCTGCCTCCTGCAGCCCTCTGCCGGCCAAAAATAGGCCGGGGGGGGCTTGCACCCCCCCCAGTGGCCTGTTTTCAGCCTCCACAGTCTCCAGCACTCTGCTGGCCGAAAACGGACAGTGGGGGGCCTCGCACAGTCCCCTGCAGCCTGTTTTCAGCCAGCGGAGTGCTTGTGGAGGCCAAAAACAGGCCACGGGGGACCACATCCATCCCCTGCGGCCCGTTTTGGCCAGCAGAGGCACCTCAGGCCAATCCTTCGATATTTCCAGGCTGGTCCTGTGGACCAGATCTAAGCAACCTTGAGTTTGACACCCCTGTTTTATGCTATACACTATCTAAGAGCATCTAGAGTAACAAATAAAACAGAAGATAATGAAAAAAGAAAATGTAAATGTAAAAGCATGTGAGTAGAATGTATATGTAATCTTTATGAGAAATACAAAAAACTTTCTATGTTGTGGCCTTTGATAGTCTTTTTTCAAAAAGATTATCTCAATTTTACATGTTATCTGATTTTTAGGCTCCACGTATGGGTACTTTCATTGGTGTATATTTACCCTGTCTACAAAATATTTTGGGAGTTATTCTATTTCTGCGACTGACATGGATTGTGGGAACAGCAGGAGTTCTTGAATCATTCATTATTGTATTCATATGCTGTGCTGGTGTAAGTATAATATATGCTTTCTTTGATATTTGCTGAACTGTATTCTGCATCCTAATAATTTTTTTGTTCTGTCTTGATAATTTTACAAATAACTGGACAGGCTATTTATATCAAGTAAGGCTTTTGGTAATAGAGGTGCACTGTTCTGTTCCTATGTAGCCATATTTCTTAGAACCGGCGCTATTGACAGATTAAAGCAGTAGGAAGTGTGTTAAATGAAATCCATCTACTTGTTTAGTTTATCTCTAGAATGAAAAAAACTCAGTTTTAGATCAGAAAAACTCATGAGTAAGCCCTCTTCCTAACTTAAAGTAGAATTCAGTCCAAATGCAGTAGTTGTTTAAGAACAGAAAGTTGGAAGCTGCTTGATAAAAACAAATAAATAAACAAGGCTATACTGAAGTAGATAGCACAGAATTTCCTCTGACTCACAGTAGTCCTATTTGCTAAAATAGTGGCCCTGAGTTTCTTGAGCCACATATGAAAGTAACAGTCAGAAGTTTGATTGGTAGCACCCATGCCTAGACATTTCTAATCGGTAGAAGTATCCTAGAGATCTCTGGACCACCCCAAGAAATAATTATGGAAGCAATATTTATTCTAGATATTTCAGATATGATATCTGAAATACCAAAGAACCCTGGTGGCACAGTAGTTAGAATGCAGTATTGCAGGAAAACTGCCCACGGCCTGGAGTTCAATCCTGATGGTGCTCAAGATTCACTCAGCCTTCCATTCTTCCAAGGTCAGTAAAATGAGGACCCAGATTGTTGGGGGCAATATGCTGATATTGTAAACCAGATCTAGTGCACAGATGTCAAACTGGCAGCCCGTGGGCCAGATGTGTCATGCACAGGCCATGCCCACCCCAGCTCCCTTATTTTCTCTGGAGGTAATTCATCCACAGAGATAATAAATAGGATATGAAGACAAAGGAAACTCTTTCTCAACAGCTGATTGACTTGATTTATTTCCAATTGTTCTTGCTTCGAATAGCAACATTTCTTGGTGGCTTATAGACTCTGAGTTATTTCCGATGTTGAGAGCCAATAGATACCAGTAGTGTGTAATTTGGGCTAAGCCTGTAAATAGGTCACCTTCAGAATTAAATTTCTAGGCTGTCCAATTCTAAAATTACTCTATGCAGCTTCACAAAGTTAAACCAATAATATTACATAAAAAAATAGAATACATAAAAACTACCTCCATATGAGGAAACAGAAACCATCTTTCCACATCCCCCACACCACCATCCTAACCCCAAGGCTGTGGGAAAAGCCCATCTTAAAAAAGATTTCTCATAAATGACCATGGTAGGAGTCGTACAGATATTGAGAGAACAAAAGCAGCTGCAACAAGAAAAAGACTGCCTCTGAAGGCCAACCACATAACACTGCTTTGCCAGTAGGTCCAAACCAGGCTGACCAAATCAAGCTGGAATGCATAAGATGGGCAGACAATATAGGAGACAAGCAGTCTCTTAAAATAGCAAGGGCTTCAAGTAGGCCAGATCAGAAAACTGAAGACTACTGGAATTCTAAAAGTCTGTGGAGATTCTCAGTCATCTAGGTCCTTGTTGTCCCTTGTTGCTTTTTCAGGAGGCAACTGGACTTCATTGTTTTTTCTTTGAAGACGTTTTATTTGTCATCCAAAGCAAAATGTCTTCAAAGAGAAAACGAAAAAGTCCAGTTGCGTCCTGAAAAAAGCACTTTTGGGACTCCTTTATTGGAATTCTACTTTATTGTTGCAAGATATAATAAAATCTTGAAAACTTAGTCTCCCCTCATATCAAGAGAATCAAAATGTGGCAATCTTGAGTTTCTTTCTCACTCTCCCTCCTCCCTTTCCAGGCTAACCTGGTATTCAGGTAATGGTTGTTGAATACCTAATTCAAGGTCATCTCCATCTCCATCTAACCATCATCTTGAATTACAGTTAGAAGCCAGCTTATATCCAATGCAACTCACACAGCAGAGATATTAAATAGGCATGATGGGGCTTGTCCATCTCTGGTTATTCAGCAATAGCTTCCAAGTGACCTTCAAGGGCAAATTCATTGCACTAGAAGGCATTGTAATAGCCCATCCACAAGATAGCTAAGGTATGAAAAACACTACTATATTCTTCAGGTTTTTTGTACATTTTTATATTTAAAGATTTAAACATGGTTTTCTTGTTAGCAGGTAATGCTTGTTTTAAGCTTTGTGATGCAAATAGTGACATGCATCTTGCAGCAAAATGTTTCTCATTGTGCCAAAATTGGCTAAAACTATATAATTGTGTGTGTGTATGTACAAATTGGGCATTTTACAACCATAAGATATTCCGATCTGTTCCACTTGTTCTAAGAGCTATGTTACTTGATTGAATACATGTGGCTACATTGTTTCTCTTTACTGCTCTGTGCTTCAAAAGCAAGGAACAGTTACAGTCTATATAAATAACTAGAAGGGAGAAGACATAAATAATGTATAGTATTTCTTCTTCTCATAACATGAGATATGACTGAGCCCTTTACAGACAAATAGTCAATAACAAAAAAAATATGTTACTATAAAAAGTATTCCTGGATGTTGTCGCTGCATGGATCTTACTGTCTTGGTTAAAAATGTAAGTTTCTACTGCTCTGTACTATTCTATTAATATAATTTTTGCTTTTTATAAAATTGAGTATTGTTTTCCACTGTGCAGCTGGGTGAATCCTTTTATATCTTGCAAAGTCATAATTCTTCTTAATAACTTTTATTATTATCATTTGTTTTTGTAGACTATGCTGACTGCAATATCAATGAGTGCGATAGCAACAAATGGTGTAGTTCCAGGTAATAACAAAATACAAATGTGTCTTAAGATATTTCATGCACTTTATAAACAGTCCTCCATTACTGGTGAAATAATGATCGCTATGATCAAATGAGACTTATGGAAGGTAAAGGAGGAAAACATTGCTTAAAATATAATGTAAGATAATAACGCTTTCATATAGAAAATTGTGTTTGTGAGAAAACACAAAAAATAAAACTTGGCCTGATTTATTCCTGTTCTTGTCTGTTTTGCTAAGACATAATGAATGGAACAAACAAGATAGGCCATGCAAAGGACAAGATAATGCCAACTTTCCTTTAATATCTACAGCACAGCTTCTGTCAGATAAGTTGATTGGGTACAATGATATATGTGGCCTCCCCTTTGTTCTTTAAATAGCAACAGAAAAAAGCCAAAACTAACATGAGAGATATCCTACTTATTTATCAGATAGCAGCAGATAACCAATTAGGCACATGCCTTTGAGAGAATAGGTGAATTCTAGCACCAAAATCATAAAGGCCAAGCATTTACTTCAGAGTTTGTTTAACTTCAGAAGAAAAGCTACATGGTTTTGAACAGAATATACTCTGATAAGTAAAATTGTTCTGTCTTCTATAGGGGAGGGGATGGAATATTGCATTAAAAGGATCTTTAATCTTTAAAAAGATCTGGGTTTATAATGTAAATTGCCAGTGAACTTAATCCCTGACTATTACTTATCTGTTTATTTTTAAAAATAATGTCTGTATCCCTTTTCTCTATAAAAAGTTTACAATAGCCATTTAATCATTCTAGTGTAAAATAATGTAAAAGTAGTTTAAATACAAATAGCTGAAACAGAATTATTAACACGGATTAATGGTTTAGGAAGGGAGTCAGAATAACATGGAATTTACAATACCTAAAACATTGGAGCCTCAGTACTGCAAAAGGAAGTCACTGCATAGCCCACTTTACAATACAGAAGTGATAATCCACAATATGGAACAAAAAAGAGCAGGACCTTCCCACAAAAATCCTAACTATCTGTGGAGCTGATGTCATCAGTGGATATTCTTTAAGGATACCTACCTCTGGGTGGTATAAATCTGTATACTAGTATCAAAATTTTGATTGTAGCTTTCTACCAAATATGTAGTTGGTGCAGATATTTTAGTACAGCTGTAATGGGCATGTAAAAAGCAGCGCAATATGATACTTTACCACTGCAGTGCCTTAGTTGTAGGTTTCAAACCAGTTTCAAGGGTGGCCTCAATAGACAACATTATTATAATTTTGAAATCACCTCTGTATGGTAGTCTTTATGTCTATCTTTGTTCAGGAGAGGATACCAGCATATTAGTAGTAGGCACTTCTGACCATAAAAATCATCTCCAGTGATGATGAGCACTATCGGAAGGCAAACTTGTTCATTTAGAGGGAGTCAAACATCCCCCAGAGCAGATTTGTCTTTACTTTTTAGAGTAGGGATATCCTTCTATCAGGTTCCCTTAATGTACACGGCTGTCATCTTACCAGGAATCAGCTTAGTTTCTTGACCTCTAGCAACCCACCACCATATTCAGGCATTAGTTTAGATTAGACATTGTCTTTCTTGATTGCAGTATTACAGAAAAATTGAACTGGTTTTCATCCCAATGTGGTGACCTTTTTCCAAATCTAATGACATCTGTAAACATGCAATGAAAGAAATTAATTATATTGTGTTTTTCTGTGAATTCGTAAAAACATTAATGTCATGATTATTCACTTTAACATGAAGTACAGTTAGTCTTTCCTTACTTGTTTACCATTGCTCCCAGCCCGAGTTGCCCCCACTGCCCTGTATTCCCAGGATCTGCCACTTACTGCTCACCTTCAGAATTTTTTCTCCTGCTCTTGACACACCCACGTAGCCTCTCCTGGGCCTCTGCCTGCCTTCTTACCGAGGCCACGTTGCTGGATATGCCCGTCAGCAGCTGGAGAAAAACAGTGAAGGTAAGTGGGGTGCAACAGATCCTGAGGAGCGCATGGCAATTGAGCAGTTGGGGCTTTTTGGAATGGTGCTAGAATGGTGGGGTGTTTGAGATGGTATTTCTCAGTAGCACTAGTGGCAGCTGGCGGAGACTGCTAAAGGCCCTAGGCCTCTCTTTAAACTCCTGCCCTGCCACCAATGAAATTGGAGGTGAGTTAAATGGGTGTATGGAGTTGCATTTCCTCTGCAATCAAAAGTGCTACTGGGTCAGATGAGTGGCTGAGGCTTCCTGGTCTGAGGCAGCTTTATATGCACTGGTGGGTTGATGGCAACTGAACTTTCCAGGGGTAGCTGCATCTTTGCATATGTTTGTTGTGAGTTTTTTTTTTTAAATTCCATTTATACCCTGCCCTTCTCTGGAGACTCAGGGCGGCCTACAACTTTGAGCACAACTTAATG
>JANHFM010004996.1:124677-140089 GCA_032468115.1 Grayia smithii | reverse complement strand
GTTCATGGTTACCTGTTGATGGATTTGTTCATCCCCACAATTCACCTACTTTGTGCAACAGCTGGATATCTCTTATAAGTCAAATAATGAGATTTACTTTTTGTAGTTGTCACACTGTACATAAAAAAACCAGAAGAAACTTGAGAAATTAAATGTCATTAAATCAGGGAGAGGGTGTTTCTATCACGTTTTAATGTTGAAAGGTAGTACATGTTAGGGTAAATGGCAATTTGCATACATGTTAAAAGGAAAGTGTTTATTATTAACAGAATCATCAGGTGATAAAGATGCACCCATTGTATGTAAAGGAAAAAAGTGTGTGTGTGTGTGTGTGTACACATACATATCGATCTATTCTCTTCTGTAATTTAATCCAAGCACATCTCTTTATATATAGATTACAATTTCCCCTTGGGATTGCAGATTGTCCAGAAGAGCTTATCAATCATCATGCAAACTGTGTAGGATAACGCATAGAATAGCAAAAGTCTATAATTATTGACTTTCCTGTAAAATATTGGAAAATGCTGAAAGAGTCCTACAACAGCTTTCTCCAACCAGGCACCCTACAAAGTACCACTATCATAATCCATAGTAAGAATGGTGATAATGGGAGTTTTAGAAAAAAATACATTTGAACAATACAAGGTAGGAAAAAAATGTCTTAACACATGCTGCTTGGTTTGGTGGGTTGGCAGATAAATCCAACTGACCAATTTGGCATGTCCAAATAGAAACTAAACCTTGGGCTGGGCCCCAAACTTTCTGCAACATGCAATACTTCAAGGTATCTTCAGGCAGTATGAAAGCCACCGTTCTGCATCTCCAACATGAAAGGAATCTTTCCTTGCCATAGTGACACCACCTTGCCAGATGTTTGCCATTTAAGCTGGCTGCTTTAGGTCAAATAGAAGGGCATCCTCTTTTGTCTCTGGTTTGATCAGGTTCTTCTCAGGAGGAATCATTACTTTCTCATCTGCCTGAGAAAGGTGTTTTGATCCATCCCCTTTGTCCTTCTTCACTTTTGTTATCACTTCAGTATAGGAAATTTCTTCAGTGGCTGGTTCAGCTTCCCTACTTTCTGTTGCTGTTTCAGGGCCAGATTCTTGGGTTCCTTGTTGGCCTTCAGCCCTTGGTTGCTCTTTAGTTTTCCTATACTTTTTCAAGTTCTCCTTAATTGGTGCTACATTGGCAATATTTTTCTTGAATCGTATCCCAGTCTGTCTCAGCCTCTCTCCTGATTGCCTTATTCGTTCCCTTCTCTCAGGTGTTACTATTCGAGTACGAAGCCTATCCACCTTATTGCCAAAATTTTGCCTTGTTTTCTGAAGGTTCTCTCTTGAAAATGCTTTTTTGATGTTGTTGATGCGCCTCATCCCCAATTTCTTAAAACGGGCTGTTCGGCTTTCTTCTATGTAATACTCCTCATCAGAAGAGAGATCATCAGGTGGGCAGAAGGCATCTTCTGTGCTTTCCCCTTGTGTCCGGTCTTTGACAACGGTCAGAGAAGATGGACACTGAATGTCTTCCTACAAGTAAGAGCACAATGTTATGTCTCTATCACACTTCTCAAAAATGGCTCAAAGTGAATTTAGAAAATTCCAGATATTTGCTGCCTCAGTCATTCTATTTTATGCTAAATTTTTCAGAATTTGGATTCTGAAAAGATTCTGAAAGATTCAATAGCAGAAGGACCACTCATTATTGTTGTTCTGTCCCTGTCCAAACAACTTTCTAATTGTTCATGTTAGGAGTTAGTGCAGACCATACCATTAATAAGAAATTAACCACAGAATCATATTCTTAAATTTTATTGCTCTTTCTTCTTTAACAGTGTTAATTGTTGTTAAAAACACAGTTAATAATAACCCAGATTTGAGACCAGTTTTGGTCAAGAAGAAATCCTGATGACTCTTTGTAGCATAAGGCGTCTTTTATAGACTAAATAAATGTTAGTCACACATAGACACACAAACCTTATGGGGAGTATACTTTTGATAGACCATGATTAATTAAAATCAGTTTTGTCTATTCTAACCTTTGCTGTTTTCAGTACAGCTACCCTGGGAAAACTGTAGAGTTGAACCAAATTCAAGAATATATGAATATATGGAAAGTAAAGATAGGCAAGTAATCACAATCAAAACCAAAAGGACACCTAATGGGGATTGTGCCAATGGAGAAAAATAGAGCAGCAAAGCTTGAAATTCTACAGATGACATTCTAGCAGTGTCCAGATCACCAAAAGTCTGCAGATTTACTTATAAAAGAGCAATATGTTCTGAAAATATTCTGTTTGATCTCTCTATCTGAAAAAGAATAATCTTTCCCAACTAAGAGAGTGTTGTACAGTTCCAGATCTCGAAGAGAGATGCAAATGTGGCAGACTTGGAGAATTTTTTAATGTATTTATAAAATGAATATATTGCTTCAATATATACACAAGGAACAGTGTACATAAAGAGCAGTTATAATATCATGCAGGTAAACAAGTAAGCATTACAGTTACCGTGTAACATCCAACAACCTTCTAAATATCACACTAACTAAATATCACACTGACAGCAATAGCCTCTTGTGATCCTTCCAAAACAGCCTGGTCTATACCTAGAATTGTCTTCTAGTCCAACCCCCTACCCAGATTGTTACATCATACCAGGAAAATGGCTGTCCATTTTTTCAAGTGTTATACTGATGGAGCATCTACAACTCCAGGAAGGAGGTTGTTCCATTCTTTAATGGTTCTCGCAGTCAGGCAATTCTTCTTTATTTCAAATATGGATCTCTATAAAACTTCCACTCGCTAGTTTTTGTCTTACCCTCAGGTGCTATAGGGAATCAGTTCAGTCTCTTCTCACTAATATCCCTTCATGTATTGAAAGACTGTTATCATGTCTCCCCTTAGTCTTCTTTTCTTTATGCTGAACATACTCAATTCCCAATTAGTTGAAATTCCAAGCCCCTTACATTCTTGTGGTCGTTCCTTGCACTTGTTCCAGTTCTTCAGCACTTTTGTTTTCTATTATGGTGACTAGAACTGGTCAGTTTTCCAGGTGTGGTTTGACCAGCCGAACATAGAATGTACTATCACTTGCTAAGATATTGACACCATACTTCAATTGATGCCACTCAAGACTGCACGGGCTCTCTTGGCAGCTGTGGCATACTGTTGGTTCATTCTTAATCTGTGGTCTACTGGGACACGCAGATCCTGCTTGTAAATACTGCTGCTAACTCAGATACTGATTAACTTATATCTGTGCAACTGGTTTTTCCTGCTTAAATTCACAGCCTTACATTTCTCAACACTCATGCATCTGACTCTGAGATTTGGAGACTTCCTTGCATCAGGAAGAAGAAATAAGATATTCCAAAGAAGGGGAGCTCCCACAAAGAATGCTTACTTCTGTGACTGCTCCCATCACACCTATTATGGGGAAGGTGGCTTAGCATTTGCTCAGATTGGGCAAGTAGACTGTGTTTGAGAAAGGCAGTAGCCTGAATTACAGTAAGATTGTTGATAGGGTTGTTCTTAGTACATCAGCTAAAGCTGAGACTATGGATTCCAATTGCTCTTCTTGCAGGACTTTGAATCCACGAGCAGCACAAATTATCACCCTGGATTCTCCTTGGGGCCACAAGTCAACTGAGAGACAAAGCTGGTACTATTCCAGAATCATCAGGCGCAGGGGTGGATTCCACTTACCTTTACTACCGGTTCGCAACGGGAGCACACACACTTCTGCGCATGCGCAGAAGTTTCTGCGCATGCACAGATCCCCCCAAGATGAAGTTGGGGTGCCTGGGCGGAGCCTCCCGCCAGTTTTACTACTGGTTCTAAGAACTGGGAGCAACCCACCACTGATCAGGCCTCTCAAACGTAGAGACTAAGGAAGATGACAGAAATATGTACACTTTGTTGCCAAGGTTATAAGGAATAAATATGGTTTAAGTTCAGAACATTGAGTTAACATTTTGAAATTGTTCAGGCAGATATCTCCTAAAGTCACAGAACTAAAAGGAGAAGTCAGTCCTTGATTTGTAACCATTTGTTTAATGACCATTCAAAGTTACAACAGTACTGAAAAAAGTGGCTTATACCCCATTCTCACACATAAGTCTGTTGTAGCATCCTCCATGGTCATGGGAGCAAAATGAGTGCTTGGCAACCCACATGTATTTATACAGCTGCTGCAACCCCAAGTCAAGGAAATTGCCATTAACAACTTTTCCAGAGGGTTTCCAACAAAGTCAATGGGGAAACTGGATTAGCTTAATGACCATGTGATTCATTTAACAACTGTGGCAAAAAAGATTGTAAAATCAGTATGACTTGCTTAGTGATGGAGGTTTGGTTCCAATTGGGAGTGGAAAACTACCTGTACAACACAGTCAGGCTTGCAAGTTCTGTTATATTTAGTTTCAATAAAGGTACTTTTAGCCTTCTGTGGAGTTGATTTCTTGGATTGGGCTATAATGGTACTAAAAAGAACCAATAGCCACCTTATTTTGCTCCGGGTGCAACTGATCCTTTTTCTCCCCATCCAGACCCTGCTATCCTCCTGCCAGCTGTTTAGAACTTCCATTGCATTCTCCATTCAACCTGCTGTGGAGATTCACAATTGAGTAATATCACCTTACTGATACCTCCCCTCCAAATGGCAGTTTACTTCTTTCAGGGGCATCACAAAGATTTTTAATAGGACAGGGAAAATACTATAACAGCTTCTACTGGCGTGTTCTAAGACCCAGCCTCTCCTCACCCAGCTCAGTTACAACCACTCACTCAAGGAATAGAATCATCAGAGTATGGGATCTCAGACAACCCAAAAAGATGCTATTGAGAAATCTAGTAGAATAAGGATTATCATACTCCTCCTATTCAAGCTCTGGCAGAGGTCATTTATGAGGCTAGCCAATATGATTTGGAGCCCATAACATAGTCTAAAACCTAACTGTCACAGGTCCCAATAATCTTCCCCCAAAGAGGTTGAAGATAGATCCCATACTATTAAATTAAGCCTCAGGTCCAGCAAATCTGCCCCCTACAAAGAGGCATTGACTGCAGCCTGGATGCAAGGATGTTCTGGAGATTAATCACTATCTTCCATCATCTGAAAATGTCAGAGAATGAACCTGGGTCCCTGTGTTTGTGCATCCCTAGTATTTCCCTAGTATTTCCTTGAAGGTATTTTGCTCTTTAATGGAACATACAGCAAGAGTCAGGGAAGGTCAGCATATAATTCCAATTCTGAAAGATTTAGAGATATTGTCTAACATTTCACCCAAAACTTTGAGGGAACAAATGTAATTTGCTTAGTTCTTCCAGAGAAAAGATAACTATGTTGATCTTTGAACCATTACATGATAAACAAGTAAGCCAGATTTCATTTGTTTCTGACACAAGTATAAAGTACATGATAGAATGGAGTAATGTGATAGATTTCTTTTCTTTTTTCAAAATTAAAAGAAAAAAGTATATAGATCCTAACTATGCACCAACCTGAAAATTGAAAATGAGGAGGCATTCCTTAATTGTTTTGTTACTGATTTAAAGTTTGAGGTAGGGCTTCTTGAAACAAACCAATGTTAAGATTTGAAATTTAAATAAGAAACACGTAATTTATCCAACCCAGATTTGAAAGCATAACCTTCCCTCACAACTTCTGGAGAGAACAAACATGACTTGCTCTAGTTTTTTGTTTCCACTAAACATGGTTTTGCTACAAATCAATCCATCCTCCACAAAATCTCACAAAATGGCTGCTTTCATCTAAGCAAATCATATGAACTTAATTCATATGTATGCAATCACTTTATTCCTTTCTTTACTCAAAAAAATTATGCTTGGAAGCCATAGTCAATTTCCAATTATCTATAAGAGCAATGTCACTGAAATAGAGCAGAATATAAAACTATTGCTTAATACTGGCTTTTAAATCCTGGTTTGTTTGGAAGCTATTAACCATACCTCAACTAATAGCTCAACTGCTGTTTCCTCCAATGATACTAAGCAACTTCTTTCAAGCCTGTCAAAATCACAACAAAGCAAATTTTAGTCTGAAGAGTTTGAACTCTTGCACATTATACAAAAATCTAAATAATATTTAAGTCAACATTGACATTCAATATTCTTGTCAATGAAGTAAGATTGTTGACCAATTGTCCAACTAAATCTCTTGGAGGAAGGAGAGAATAATTAGTTAATTGGAAACTAAGGACAATGTTTGCTGGTTTCCACCAAACTCCATATTCAATGATGATCGATCACTTTTGGCAAAAGTGCTTTCAATATTAATCAACTCTGTCCACTATTCTTCTGTGTTTTGGTACAATTTTGCTCCTTGTTGAGTTGGGGCATCTGCTAAGCATCATGGAAAATGCAAACATACTGCTAAGCCTAGCTAAGCCCATGGACCATTCAGCCACTTGGCTATTTATACCCTATCTAGCGACAATTAATTCTGCTTTCTAAATATTGGATCTTGCTCTGTGAAGAATAGACATAACTAGAGATGACATTTCTAAATTTCATAATCAACACATGCTAGCATAATTCAGAGAATGAATATACATACACATAATTTATTGAGTTCCGCTGTTACAGCATCAAAACCCATATGTACGAGAGGCATATGAATGTACCTAAGACTAGAATTTATTGCTTTTATAAGTGAACCATACCATTCACAATAAAAATAAAAGCACACAGTAATGTAGGATGATATTTTTTTTCCCTACCCAAACATGACAGCCAAATGTCTTTTATAAACTTGCTTATCTGGAAATAATAATTCTCATGATTTCAGTGCAATCACAGGAACAATTCAGCCAAAAGTAATGACTGCTAAATTTATAGTTTACACAAACATCTATAATTCTAATTTTCAAAGAAATATGAGTTCAATAGGGTTCATCGCTGCAAATAAGTTGTAGCTGAAAAATATTTAGATTGGATTCTGCCCACTATTTGTTTCCAGTGCAGCACATCAATTTTCAGTGAATGTGATATGTCAACTTCCTCAGAGTATAAAAAATTACACAAATGAAGGCATTTCATGTATCTTCAAGAATTTTGATGAACAAAACAGCAATATTTTCCCACTGCAATTGTTATTCTTTGAAAGGAATATAATATTCCAATGGCTAAAAGTGAAGACAATGTACCTGATGACCTTAACGAGAAGGAAGGAGTCTGAATCTCTAACAGGATTTGGGATTCTTAAACACACTACTGCATTTGCAATTTCAATGCCCCTGCAACTAAGCACAATATTAATTATTTGGACAGAGCATATCAATGTTATGCACAAAAAACACTTTGATTAGGACAGAACCATTCTGACTAACAAATTAATTTAACACAAGAACCATTCACTTCTTTTCCAAATGGACACTTTGAATTTTGCAAGGCGATTAACCTTATTTTCCCACCTTATTTTGAGATGTCCATTTAAGTGCCAGGTTTTTGTTTTTATTTATTTATTTTTAGACAAAAAATATATTACTTTGGCGGAAAAGGGAATTTGGAAGCAAACTGTTGCGTGGAAAAAAAGCAGAGAGATAGCATACTTATATTAAAGGCAACTGGTTAGCAAAGAAAACACAACTCAGCTCTTAAAGGGAGGGGGGAAATACCGCATAATTAATGGAAGCACTACACTGTGCAAAGAATTGCTGAGGCTGAATTCTCTACTTAACCCTCTGAAAAAATAACAGGGACGACAGTCACGCCTGGAATACTAGTCATGATACCCGACTGCCTGCCTTAGATTGCCTTTCACAGATGCAACACATAGTCTTGCTGATCTACACTTAATCTTATGTTGGCTGGCTAAGAGACTTCCCGAACTAATAATAGACTGCCTGCCTTGCCACCAGTGGATTCAAGCTCCAGCACATTCAGAAGCAAAAAAATCAATGCTGGAAAACCACAAAGCATTAACACATTTTGAGATGGAGAGGAGTTTTTTAAAAAAACATTCTTTGGATTGTTAAGCAAACCATAAAGTGTGATGTTGCAATAGCTGGTAACAGCAGGTTTTTTTTTTTTTAAAAAAAAAGAAGTTTACCTGGTAAATGACAACACGAAACTTATTTTTCCTCAGCATTTCTTCCTGTTTGGTCTCCACCTTCTGCACATTAACATTTTGCTTCTCTATTCGGGCTCTCACTTCTTTGACCCGAGCACTAACTTTGCGCGTTTTCTCCAACAGCTTGTTAACTGTGTATCCTGTGTTGCCATGGGCCTGAGCCAGCTTTAGAATGTCAATCTGAATGGTCTTGATGGCATCTTCCATTTCTCTGTGGCGCTGCTCAATCCGTTTTTGACTGGCCTGCACGCTGTCTACTATGGTGGCTACCTTGTCCAGGACTCTGACAATGGTAAATGCAGCATCTTGTTCTTCTTCATCATCCGTGATGCTTGATTGATGATTTGAGTGGATTTTATCCATTTCCAGGGCTGCACGATGATCCATACTGCCCGTCTTCAGATCGGTCTACGGGAGTTGAAATATAACAGCCGTTCAAACCTCAGTGGGACAATCCTGGCACTGATGCCAGAAGGTTGCTCGACAGCTGTCTTTAAGGGAATGTTCAAAAGCAGAGTCTGAAACTCCACCCCAAGACACTTGTCAAATATTTATACCCACAAAATAGCCACGCCTGATTGTTCAAGTGCCTCCTGCAATATGAACCCTCTAAAATTAGGAAGCAGCACACTGGGAAAGGAACATGCACTGAAAGAAGCACATTCATATAACCATAAACTCATCTGAGTTAATCTACGAACAGTAAACAATATAGCAATCAAAGAACTGACCCACAGTCTATTAAAATCCATGTTGCTCTTATTTTAAATTTAAATTATTATTATTTTCTTGCATTCAGGCAGTAGGGAGAGGATCAATGCTTTCTAAGAGACCTTTGACAATTGAAATGACATTTCTTATTTTCTTTCCAAATACACAAGTTGCACCTTACAATAATGAATAAGCAAATTTAGGAGAGATTAAATAAGAAAAGAAAACATTGCATTGGCATACATTTCCAGTTGAAATATTCAAAGCCTTTTTATTGAACAAATTATTTATTCCTACATGCAGAATTGGAAAGCCTAAAACTACATGTTAAACAGTTGGAACACACCCTAGTTACATTTTAGCTCTGAATCTTCCAAACAATTACTAACATCCTATTAATATAATAAATACAACCAGCAGACTTTATTTGGAGACACATTCTTAGCTCTTGAAATTATTCTTGACAAGAGCACAAAATCTTTTATACTATTTTTGTTTTTTGAATTTTAATCACAAAGACTATACAATTGTGTTTGCTGATGTGAAAACAGGTATCTTCTTTAGAAAACTGTAGTAAATATGAAAATCGTTTAAACAGTGGCTAACACAGCTACATCCCAATCAGGTATGTGGATTATTAACATAATTCTTAACAAAAAAGCAATATATTTGTCTCTCCAGGACAAATGTGCTCTGCTCAGCTGAGCAGTTTTTCGAATAATGAACTATATATTATAGTTATTATTTTACAATTTAAAAATAAAGTGTCAGCTATTTATGAAGGAGATGGCACTGAAACCTGGGCCATATATCTTGGATTGGATCCAGACTAAAGAGGCAGTCCTTAACATACTTACCTGGGAATAATTTCCATTAAATTGAATGGGACTTATTTCTGAGCAGAGATGTATAGGATTGCATTCTAAGTTAATTGCACAATTTGTTTTCATTGAAAACAATGGGAATTTAGATTAACTCGTCCACTGATTCTTATGAGCGCTAGGTAGAGCTAACGTAGTCTGGATTCAGCCCATTCTAAATGTTACAACTACACACAAAAACACATCTCCACATTTCATGCAATTGGCGGTGTCTAAAAAAATCCATTACTAAGTTTTAAAAACATTTAAATATCTACGGTATTTACATACAGTGTCTTCTAGTTCTTCGTAAGAAAAGTATGTTGTAAACATCTTTATCCTTTTTGCTAGGAAACATGATGGGCTCCATTTTCATTTGTTGAATAACCATTGGTGAAATGTCTCTCTTTTCAAAATTCGTACATTCCATGATTAAAGCACAAGTCTTATCAATATAACCATGGGATACAAATACAAGAAATAAACTAACATCTTTCTCAAACCATGAAATGAGAAGTTACTAGAGCAGTCCATAGCTGTTAGCTGCTTCCTGGAATAAAACGAGACAGAGCTACACTAAAAATAATAATAACAATAATTAAAATGTCCAAAAATAAGGCCTCTGAAATAAATATTTCCATTGTTTTAAAAAAAGTTAATAAAATTGTACATCACATGGTCAATGTAAGGTATAAAAAGATGCCGCTAAACCATTCTGGATGATGTATCTGAAGTAAAGTGGCCTAGATTTTGCTTCTGCCGCCGTCCTCTGTTGTTCTGGGGACATTTCCTGTTATCAGAAGCAAGCAGGAGAGAAAAATGAGTCAGTAAACCAAAGTATTTAAAAGCATTTTTTTCACAATTACAGGTAGTCCTGGTTTAGTGACACAATTGGGACTAGCAATTTCTGTTGCTAAGCGGTGCAGTCCCTAATGAAAATATCATGTGACTCTGACAGACTTATCATGTCACTTCTCATTGGGTCATTAAGTGAGCCACCATGAATTGTTAAACAAGATATTGCATGAACATGACTTGCAATTTTAATGCCATTGATTTGGCTTGTCAGAAGCCAGTTGCAAAGCACACAAATACCATGTGACACTGTTGTGGTTTCAAACACCTGCCTGATGCAAAGCACTCAACTCTTGATCACCTGACTATGAAGATCAATTATTTGCTATGATCTTAAACACAAGCCATGCTTATAAAGTTACTTGATCAGTGCAGTTGTAACTTTGAACCACTGCGCAACAAGGCAGTCATTAAGACATGTATGTATGTATGTATGTATGTATGTATGTATGTATGTATTCATTCATTCATTCATTCATTCATTCATTCATTCATTTATTTGGTTTCGTTGCTGTCTAATCAACAAGCGAGTAGCTTAGATACCTTGGGCATTCATTAGAGTCAAAATATAATAATTGTTTATAACAGACACTGCAACAAAAAAGCCATTGCAACCAGTCCTCCTATTGGGAGCCTGAGGAACATTGCAGGAAAAAAGTTTGCAGCAGCTTCCAGCAGCTTTATTTTTTTTAAAAGAAGAACAGATGCTCTCTGGTATCTATTTAATAAGGGGCATGTAACCATCCTCCATATACAGCCCCCACTCTTTTTTATAGCACCAGATATTCCAAGATATTTTACTCCCCCTCCATTCAGGAAACCCCCTAGTTAGAATGCTTGAGTGTCTGAATAGACACAAAGGAAGGTACAGTGTTAATTCTAACTGAATGAATGTACAAATACACACAATACTACAGCTAAGAATGCCACCCTATCTCTTCCACATATCACTATCATAGCCCTTATGGCCTGTGATAAATGAAAACCATATTTTTAAACATTAGTTATTGTTGAGGGAAGATAATTAGTATTTCTTTTGTACATACAATTAATGTAAAACCTCTACAAAGAATACATTTGAACGGAGTACCCGATGCAGTGATAATGTAGAACCTGTTGCCAGCTCCTAATATTTGGAATTTCTGTATAACACACTTGTCAAAGCTCAGATTCCTGAATCCTTTGATGCCAGAAACTAGTGAGTCTCTCCTCCCTTTTGCTTGGAATTATCTGGGAGAGTTGTAAATGGGTATGCAGAATGAGAAAAAAGACATACCAGGAAGAAAATTAAGAGTCATTTAATCAAGAAGCCACTATGATTCATGCTTGGCATCATTAACCATAGTTAAGGCTCACTAGCTTTGTTGGATATCCTCTTTCTCCCGCTCTCTTGATAACCTTGTTTGGCTAAAACAATGTTTCAAACAGTACTGATGGTCAAGTGCCAGGATGAGAAACTAAGACCTAAATCTTATTATCAAAGGCTGCAATCTTATATACATTTACTTGAGATTAAGCTCGTATAACTTGGTGGGATTTATGTCTGAATAAATATGCCCCAAATTTAAGTTTATGGGCAAATACATGTATTTTCTGCATATCGCAAATCTGATCCTTTAACTGTTTTCCTGGAAAGCCTTGTTGCTGAAGACCTTGTAAAACTGCTTGACTTGAGGTTAAATGTATCAGCAGAATGAAAAATGAAAGATAATTTTATTTTGCCTTATTGAACAACTTCAATATTATTTGAATTTCTTTCTTTTTTATAAGCCCACTGAGTTTGTTGCTAGAACACAGGCTATTCACTATCAGCTATCAAAGAAGAGAAGTTAAGAGAATTCTAAAATGCTATGAAGCCCATTCTACCCGTAGGAGACCCCTCATACTCAATAATTCTGGGTTAATTTCAGCAATTAGAGGCAGTCTGTATTGGGTAATTTATTGCTTATGTTGGCCATGATATGTCATCCAGCCAAGCAAGCAAGTGCTGACCTTTGAATTATATTTTGTTAATGCTGTAGGATAAAGCTTCAGGGATACAAAGCAGAAAACTATTTTGAGCATAGTTATTGTCCAGCAGGTTGACTGATGTATGAGATCAGTTTTTTGAAAAACAGTGCAAGCCATATGAGGAAGCAATAACTCAACATTATAGAATAGATAAGATGTAGAATTATAGCATAAATACATGTGGATGGGTGTGCCTTCAAATCAGCCTGTGACTCCTAGTGACTGCCCGGACAAGTCCCCGTAGATTTTTTGAAAAGGTTTTTTTACAAAAGTGGTTTGCCATTGCCTGTTTCCTAGGGCTGAGAGACGACTGGTCCAAAGTCACCCACCTGGGTTTGTGCTTAAGGCAGGTCTAGAACTCATAGTTTCCTGGTTTCTAGCCTGGTGCTTTAACCACTGCATCAAACTGGCTCTCAAGGGTACATAAACCCAGTTTCTAAACCCACTAAAACTGTCACTACTTTGACAGCACACAGGCCTTCTCCTTCACTCCTGCACACCATGCAACTGAGCTGACAATTTTATTTATCACTGATTTATTAATTCAGTTTATATAGCCGCCAACTAAGTCAGTCAGGTGAGAAGGCATCTACAACTTCATATGTAAGAAAGTGTTCTTGATAGCCCAGTATGCTTTAATATTTTCTTGCTCAAAAAGAATATTATATGGAGATCCAAGCACATAGTAAATGACTCACACAGATAGAGGAGAGATTCAAATTGTTGCTTCACCATGAGGAATTGGAATTAATCCTGAGTGTAAATAGGGCCACAGAGAATCTATCTTTGACATGGGCGTGGATGAGCAAGCAGCAATCCTGTAGAAGTATTTTAAGCCATAGCATGGATTAAAGGAACAAGAAGGGCTGGTATGTATATCATATTCCACAGCCTGATTTCCCTTCTATTTCTTTGCTGTACTTATTCCACCCCTAGAAATATCTGAGATAAATGAAGCCAACATTCCTCCTTGTAAAACATTTTAGCAGAGTTTGAGATCAATGATATAGAAAGGGGGACAGGCAAGTAGGATGATGAACAGATAGGATTGATTCCAATGCAGTATTGATGTATTCAGATCTCAGTGCCAACATATTATTGAGGATGCAAGTCAGTGCCAGAGTGAGAAATTCTCAATTTCCCCCCTCAGTTTTCATTCATTTCCATGAAAGAACATTTGTTTTCAAAATTATCTGAAATACAACTATTGGTCATTCTTGCACTTATTTAATTAGAAGCTGGCCAAGGATATGTGCTCATTTTCTTTGTACCTTTCATGATATAATTATATATCCAGTGATTTGCATCCTAAGCTTCAATTAAATCCCAAGAAAACTTAGGGAGAGAATTCCTCCTTTTGGCTTTTTTCAATAGCAATGCAGCTGTCATTGTTAAGGGGGCATCCCAGTTTTGACAAATTGCTGGAGAAATTCTCTGTCCCCTTTCTTCCTCTGCCCATTACAATCAGTAAATAATTTTGAAAGACCTTCTGCACTGATCTTTAATTCAAACATGTTACATGTATAGGTTTGATTATAGGACTGTAGCATCTTGTGACATTTACATCAAGAATACTTACCTAAATATTTTACCTTGATAATAATAGAACATATGTGTGCGCTATATATAGACACACACATATACACCTGCTTCCATGGAAAGAGAGTGAAAGAGAGAATACATTTCAAATAACAAAAGTACTTATTATCTCAATCCATTAAGAAAATAGGTGGGAAAGTACAATCATGCCCCTAACAAAATAAAAACCAAGTAAACAAGAAAAGATACTCCTTATGATGTTGTGCCTCTGAACTTACCGGGTTATACACATAACAATTGCAACTATAATGGCGATCTGGACAGCTCCAATTATTGCTGCAATAAGCACGTGAGTGAACTTTTGTCTACTCGGGACAACATAAAGTATGCTAAAGTCTGTTTTTTCACAATGTTGTCCTGTGTATCCAGATTCACACCTAAAAAAGAAGAGTAGAAGTCCTAGGAGTATTTTATATATAATAATATATAGTCTCTGTGTGTGCGTGTTATATAGTTATATATATATATATATATATATATGTACACACATATGTACACACACACACACACACACACACACACACACTATTGTTAGAATAGTAAAAAAGCTCTACATTAGATAATAACAATAGACAAAAGAAACTTGTCATGGAAAACATTATGGAAAACTTGTTAACAATATCTTCTCCCCTTCCCTTCTGTTTCTTTTCTCAATTGTTGACTGCAATTTATTAATACTTTATATTGAACACTGAAGATTATTGCTAATATTTTTTCAAATCCTTTTGCCTATTTTTTTAATTGGTTCCATAATGTATTCCCTACAAACCATATTCCAAATGTCTAAATATGCTGTGTTGTATAATGTGTCGTATATAAGGAAGCCATTCCTGCCTAAATTTCTGTTTTGTTGCAGATATATTCCTCTTTTCCAATAATTTGTTGAATTTGTTCTTGCAAACTGTCAGTAAACTCAGCATATTATATCAAATTATGATATATTTCAAATATGTTTTCTGAGATTCTACCTAATAAAATTTTTATCAGTTCAAATTAAAGAATATAAGATTGAAGGAGTATTTTTTAACATTCACATTATTTTGTAGATTGCACCATACAAATGAGAAAGATTCAAAGCCATGAGCCTTTATACTAACAAAGCTCCACCAAGATTTATAGAAATATATTGTATAGATTGTACAGAAATTTATAAAATTTAAAATGTCCAAAGAAGAACTGGTCCTAGACCCGTGATGGAGAACCTGTGGCACACTTAGCCAGATTGGTGGGCACACAACCTCAGCTCCGGCGTGCATGCACACACCGGCCAGTTGATTTTCAGGC
>JANHFM010004996.1:108502-118793 GCA_032468115.1 Grayia smithii | reverse complement strand
GACCTAAAGACTTGGCTGTTCCAACAAATGGGCTGATTCTGATTTTGGGGTTTTTATTATTTAATTATTTTAGATTTGAAACTGGTTTTAATTAGGATTTTAATTTGTTATTGTGTTTTTTAACCTTGTTCGCCACCCTGAGTTCTCCGGGAAGAGGGCGGCAGATAAATCTAAATAAATAAATAAATAAATAAATAAATAAATAAATAAATAAATAAACAAATTAATATGTATTGTGGTATAATTTAGTAAGGGGTCAAGAAACTATGACCTATGGGCCAAATCAGGCGTCTTTTTTGGTTTTGTACAACCTACAAGCTAAGAAAGCACAAAAGGATGGGCAACAGATTGCCAGGTCTGAACCTCAACTGAGCTCCCAGGGTAAGGAGTGGGGAGGAGGGAAAGGTTACCCTAGGCAACAGTAGTGATCAATCAGCAGCCTCCTTGATAACAGTCTGGGACATCCAGTAGCTGCCACATTTCTTGGACTGCAGACCTGCTAGCCACACCCATACAGGCAGTGGAAGGGTGGGATCTGGTCCTTTATAGAAGAAGTTTGCCAACCCTAATTAAATATAAAGTATTTCACACTAGCATTACATTGCACTGTAATGCAGCACTACATATTGTACTATGTTTTCCAGTATGATTTATATAATATATAATTAGTAATCTTTTAATTCATTGTGCATATTAACTATGCCTAATGGTATGTAAAATGGTAGATTAAAAAACGCTGACCTTCCACCTATCCTGGTCTTCCCCAAAGCTGCATCTCACAAAGTTTTTTAACTTGGTGTTTGGCTGCCCTCAATCCTGCTGGCTGGCAATTGTGAGAGTTAAGAAATCCCAGAACAACTGAAGGGCATCAGGGTAGAGAGTAGGGGAGATGACCTTGGCAAAATATGCAAGAATTGTTACCCAGGCAGAGGTCTTAAGCATACTTTAAATCCTGGAAAAGAAGTGGCTCAGGCCAACACCTCCCTGATTCACTGGAATATGAGGAAGTGGAGGAGGAGGGGGAGGAGAAGGCAGACTTGCAAGATTCAGTTACTATACCACAGCTAGCATTTATACATAAAAGCTAATATAAGCATTAATACCCTACCTTTCACATCTGGCCGATACTGCATTCCATCATCCTTCTTCCCCAGTAAGTTGGAATCATCAGAGTCTATTGGGAGGAAGTGAAAAAAGTACCAACTATTAACATACAATTATCAAAGGAAACAGCTTAATAAAAGATGCCATGCATTATATTCCTCTCGCATGACTAAAATAATTATATTGTCCAAGATTGCTTTTACTGTCCCAATCTATTAAGGCTTAATTTCAGAAGCAATTACAAAAACCAGAAAAACCATCATAGATATGATACTTTTCTATTCTTCCCACCACTCTGTAGCAGTGAAACACATAACAACGTTTAGGCATGTTATGCCACCTTTAATATGTAATCATGACAGCCATTTTGGTTTAAGGCATGAGGTTACAAACCAGGAGACTGTGAGTTCTAGTCCCACCCTAGGCACGAATCCAGCTGGGTGACTATGGACCAGTCACACTCTTTCTCAGTCCTAGGAAAGCTTGTCAAGAAAACTGCAGGGACTTTCTAGGAATCAACTTTGACTTGAAGGCACCCCTCTTCCAAAAAAAGGTATAATCTTAACATCCAGCAGACTATTGCTGCTTGAAGGATATATGAACTCCACCTCTTTTATTATTTATGGTTTTTTTAAATGTTCTAATATCCTGATATTGTTTGTCAATTGCAGATGTAACCATAAGACCTGTTCAATCAGACCTACAGTATATATGCTCCACAGTTCTCCATCAGCACAGAAGAGCATCCCAAATCAATTAAGATTCAACCTCCTATGGTTGCAAAAATGTTTTTTTTAAGTGTATGACAATGTCTGATGAAGTTTGTTGGATAAGACTGTAGGTCATCAAGGACAGATAATTCAAAACCCTCATTCTTTGACTTGTCCCATATCTAGTTTCAACTTAATAAATCATGCAGAGTAAGAAACCCAGCTAACAGTCATTTCTGTAATCTGTAAAAGACAAAAACCTTCAGCATGTTTTTAATTTTATTATATTTATGTTTATAATAAACATTTATCGTATTAACAGGATAATATATACCATTTGCCATTATATTAAATGTTAATAATATTACTATTAGTAGTAGCCCGAATATAGCAACTGGGAGCAACCAGTTTTCCTGTTTTTGCTTTGGAAATGCGTACCTGCATGGATGTTTCATAAAAACATTTTCATCACTGAAAATGTACAAAGGCAGAAACAAAATCTGATATACAGTGCAACATAAGAAGTTATTAACACATCTGAAGCCCTCAGATGCTTGCCATTCAGTGAAGATGTGGAACAGCTCTATCAAGTAGGGGAATCAAAGTATTGCTGTCTCCTTTATGCTGTCTTCATACTTTGAACTCCCCACAATGAGAGGAAGTCTCTGGAGTTTCTATTTTGGAGTTCAAAAACAAATTCTGCAATCTGAAAGTTGGAGTGTGTGTTTGTGTACTTCCAGAGAAGCAATATGGATAGAATTTTATGAAAAGGTTATTCCTGAAATTAGAAAGGAACTTGAAGATAAACCTAAGGAAGTGCAGTGACCTGACAATGTTTTGGATAATGAGTTGATTTAAGTACCTTTAATAAAGTAACTTTCTAGCAATGAGACATTTCTTCCATTAATCTGGCCATAGTCATACAACTTCTAAATTAAAAACTAGAAGTCTTTCCTAGAAAATAAATGGAGGTTTGTACAAAAGTGAAACAAATATATTATGTCTCAGAAATGCTATTCCAACTGTCCCAGATTGGCCTTGGTGCAGCAGAAGAAAAACCTAGAGCATTTTGCTTGGTCCAGACCAAGACAAAATTTGGAGATACCTTATTTATTGGGTAAGGATGATGGGATGTGAATATCTCCTCCCTGTTCTTCCACAAGACCTGAATTCCACTTTGCCCACCAATCTTTCCAGCACCTTCCTTTCTGTACTTATGCTATTTGTAACATCAAACAGCCATTTGAAGTGCAATTATTCAACCAGTCAGTTCACCAGCTTGATCTTCCAAGCTCTTTTCATTCCTTATATTAACTCAGCCACCCCTGTGGTCTGCCAATTCCTTGGCTTTAACGGAAGCATATCCAACCGCCTGTTTCAACATTTTCCCAGTGACTTCTTTGATATTAGGAAACAATTAGCCAGGCAGGGGAATGGGGCTTTAGCAGGGAATTAACTTCAAATTGTTGCACAATTGCAAAGATCTAGACTCCCTTCCCCCTTTTAGTTCCATAGAGCTTTATCTATCTGTTCCCAGGTTAAGCCTGGCTGTCTCAGTAGATTCCTGTATAATGGGCAGAATATTATAAAATAGTTGGATTGCATTCTATATGTGTATACCTAACATTTTGCCCACTTTCCTTTAGTTATTGACAATACTATGGGCCTCCAGCATGGCATATGAGGAGGGAGAGAAAGGGAAGATCAAAAACACATGTGCCAAGAACACTACAAATGATGGTTAACATATTGGCCCATATGATCTTCCCACTGGCTTCTTTTCTGTTCTACCTGGACATAAAGAACCAGAATGTAGGTGTTTTGTGAACAGAGCATTTTGTCCATGCCTTAGAAACCAGCAAACTTAGTTTTGCTTTGGCTATAATCAATCAAAAAATGCTTCCCAACTTTGAACTTTGACTGTCCCAACTGCCATAAAATCAAAATTTATATTAATATATGCGAGAGAGAATGAAGAACAAACATGAGAAATACTGTGGTTTAATTGAAAGATCATCAAATTTACAGGTATACATTTCTTGCCAATATATCAAGGTATTTCTTTTTTTTTTCTGTACTACACAATCAGCAAATTATTCATTTTTACCTGAATTATATATATCCAGTGTGTGTGCATGACCGTATGTATGTATGTATTAAATGTACATACTAAAATATGAGTAGGATCTTTTGAATCAAGGTATATCCTGACATCAATCATTGTCTTTTATTTGAATATAACCAACAACGAATACAGCATCCAAGATTATCTGTAACAACTGAGATTTTTGTCTACAACACTTTTTTCTGCCTGCTTTTTACAAAGGATTGAGCTTTTGGCTGCATCTGATAGCTATGAAGAATGTGTCAACCCTGACAACATGCATCAGATAACCTTCATTCATTACAAACACATGAAAGCCATTTTAATAGTAAATGTACTTGATTGTAAAAAAAAATTAAAATAGAGCCTGTTCATGTTGGCACTGAAGTGTGCCCAACAGCATTTGATCCTTGAGTAAGCAATGAATCATCAAGAAATTGTATGGCAGAGGGTAGGGGAAAAGGGAGGAATAGCCTTGCCATATATGAAATTATTGAAAAACAAGTGTGTTGATGCTTATATTAAGAGTTACAGTGGCGCAGAGGTTACTTCTGCTGATCACCGGCTGCCAGCAGTTTGGCAGATCGAATCTCACCAGGCTCAAGGTTGACTCAGTCTTCCATCCTGCTGAGATGGGTAAAATGAGGACTCAGATTGTTGGGGGCGATATGCTGACTCTATAAACCGTTTAGAGAGGGCTATAAAGCACTGTGAAGTGGTATATAAGTCTAAGTGATATTGCTATATTGAAGAATTCTTTAAAATAAATAAATACATCAAATCTCACGTAATGGCAGTACTGCTTCTGATTACTACTGTAATTATAATCTTTAATAAAATTACATGAAACATAAGAATGAATTTTCTTTCCTTCGTAGAACACATACTCTATTTTTTTTATTAGTTATAGAGTTTATTTTGCTTCCTGGATCACAGATCCTTCAAGCATAACTTCATTTAAGGTTTAAAAGAAAACCACAACCAAGAAACAATATTTAGATATATACTTGAGTATGTGTTTTTCAATGAGAACAAAACAAAACATTTTAATTATCAATAAAAGCCAACATTTTGCCTACATTCTGCGATTTTATGAAAGCAGAACCACAAAGAAAGCCTTATCTCGGATATAAGCAACATTATTTCTAGTCAATCATCTAGTTAAATAATCACTATTGAAAAGTGAAGTTAAAGGTACCTGAGCAATGTCCAAGGTGTCTGATGTCAATTTGTTCCTGCCTCAGGCAAGATGCCTCTCGAACAAAGCATGGATTATTATAGGAACTTCCATCAGATGCACAAACAGGGTTGAAACTGTAGCCACTACAGTCTATGTTGCATACACACCTATTTACATAAACATGAATTAAATCATCAGTATTCCTCTCAAGATAAATGTTTTATTTGCAAGGCATATGTGAAATGAAATCACATTACTTAACATAGATACATACTTCAGTTTATAAACAGGAGAAGATAATCTAAGGTGTACCCATGAAATCACTCAAATATAATCGCGCAGAAGACAAATGCATTTTCTCTCTGACGGGCAAGCACCTCTCCTGATAGTTGCATCCCTCAAAGTGATAACCCACCAATATATTTCCCTCAGCACTTCCCTATTGCTCTTCTGCATACCTTTGGTTTCATTTTATACAACCTTAACTTCTTAACAGCAATCAATTTGGCCTTTAAATGCTCATAAATAAAACATGACATTATTCCAGCCTGAATGTTTACCACATTTAAGGTACAGCCTGAGGACAAACCATGTAGTTCAGCTGCTGAAGTTAAGGAATCCTGCTTCTAAGCGCTATGTGGATTAAAGACCACAAGGAAATAATTTATGATTCAGCTTCATGACAGAAATGTGGTACATAAACACAGTTGAATCCACATTAAGTTAATAATATTTTGATTGCATGGAAATCAGTGTGAAAGTTTAGTGAGAACCAGTTTAAGCTCCACTGATTTATTATCCTAATCACTTCAGTCTTTTCCTGTATTCCTTTTTGTAGTGTGTGTATAATTTTGAAGCTATGCCTTAGACTCTAAATCTTTGACTATCTATACTTCCATGGCAAAATATTTCTCTAAAGGTTATACAATCGGATATTGGCTTTGCTGCAAAATACTGTGACAAAGATAAAATAGAATTCAGTTATGTTTCTTCCTATAAATCAAGACAAAGTCAGTATTGTGTTTATTGGTATTTTAAAGTCATACTGGTGCTGAAAAAAAGGAATCTCTAGTAACAATGACATATTAATTCCTTAATTAATGTAATTAACTTCATTTATTTCCTTTTAATCAATTAATTAATAATTCAAAATTAATTTTAATTAATCAATTCCAAAATCCTTCCCATACAGGGTTGGTTATGAAGTCTTGAAAGAAGATTATGCAATCTTAATGATTTCCTATTGTATTTACTTAAAATGATGGTGGTCTTTTCAGCAGCAATGTTTCATTTTACTTGCTACAGAGAACTTTTATATGCAACATCTCTATAGAGCAGTGGTTCTCAACCTGTGGGTCAGGACCCCTTTGGGGGTCGAACAACCCTTTCACAGGGGTCACCTAAGGCCATCGGAAAACACATATTTCCGATGGTCTTAGGAACTTCTCTTGTGGTTGGGGGTCACCACAACACGAGGAACTGTATTAAGGGGTCACGGCATTAGGAAGGTTGAGAACCACTGCTATAGAGGGTCCTGCAGTCTTGTGCAACTCATTTTGGGATTAGACAGGGACACACAGAGACACACAACACAAACACAGAGAGTTGCAAATATGCATGACATGCACAACTCAAGGGGGAGATGTAGCATTAGAATGTGCAATCCCTATTTTAATATAACTTGACAACATTTTAGGTCAGCCACAGTAAAGAGGTTGGATAATTGCTCTGGGACTTATTCAGCTAGTAGGCTGCCAGTTGAATGATCAGTTTAGAATGCATTTGTCTGGGTGAATGCTCCTCTTAATATACCTTACAATTCATTTGTGCTCTCAGTAAATTTATAGCTTAAATAGTGCAGAAAAAAGCCATAAGAGAAAAGAAATAATGGGTTGGGATGTTTGCCCCACAATATCATTAGAGAGAAAGACGTAAAGCATTAAAATGAGTACAAATTCAGCTCGTTCTTATTCAATATATGGTTATTGCTATTATCAAGTGATAATTTGCTTATGTAAATGAATATCAAAGATGAAATGGCAGAGGTTTCAAATCAAGTGAAAAACAGCTTTTTTTCAGCGCAGCCATTCAATTCTCTTAAACTTTGCTTTACTGTAAGATGTATGTATGTTGTTCAACAATTACTCAACTATTAATTTCTAATACTACAATTATTTTGGGCCGCAATGGGTCTTTATGCATACATATGAATTTGAAATCAAAATAGGTACAGTATGTATGTAAATATACTTCATCTAACAGTTTTAATACTTGTATTACACTTTTCAGATCTTAAACCTTTAAACGCCTTTGTTTGTTCGTACTTTTGCTTTCATTTTTCACACATTAGAAAATTAAAGTTATGCCAGAAATAATTTTGACACCTTTTTACAATTTAGCATCTTTTTAGTCTCAAATGCAGAATACTGGATCAGTTTGTCAGTTTTAAATAGAACGTGCATGCAACACCATCAAAATTATTGAAATGCTACACTATTTTAGTTTTCCTTATGAGGGAATGTGTTTTAAATTACCAGATTTTATAACTAATTTTTAAGGAAATATGCACACTCAATGTTTTCAGCAATTTCAGTCACTTTCTCTCATTTGCTATTTGTAGTCAAGAGGGACTTCTTGGATATATTATCTTCATCAACCAGACTGTTTAATGATGCAGAATAGAGAAGGGATCGCCTGATATCCTATTTTCATCTTTATTTTACTGTTAAAGGTTAAAAGCTAGATCATCCAAAGGCTTTGAGAATGTCCATGCTAATTCACTGTTTCCAAGTGGCTCTTGAAAGTTCTAGGCCTTTGATTGATTGATTAATTAATTCCTTATAGATTAAAAAAACCTGAACTGAATGGTGCTGTCCTGTAAGCTGTACTGAATAGTATATGTTGCTGCTCTATCGTGTTTTCCCAAAAATAGAACCTACCCTGAAAATAATCCCTAGTCTGATTTTTAAGTGTGTCTGATATAAGCCTTACCCCAAAAATAAGCCCTAGTGAAGGGGTGGGCGTGGCCAGCACTGGAGGTGGCGAGCATGTGCAGTGTCTTGCAACAGCTGCAGCCCACACAGCGCAGGTGAGTTGATTACCTGTCCAAGCAGCAGGCAGAGGTGAGGAGAATCATGCAATCTGGACATGTGCAGGGCGCAGGAAAGCTAAGGGTCAGTGGGACGGAGTGGTGGGTGGCTGCAGGAGGCTCGTCTTCATGTGGTGGCACCAGAAGCAGACGGAGGCAGAGGCATGGAGGGGGAAGGCAGGCGATCCGGATGCGCCACAGTAAAGCCGAGAGTCAGTGGCCCAGAATGACTGAAAGGCTGTGGGAAGCTCGTCTTTGCATCTCTCAGCTTGCCTGCAGCCCGCACGGCATATCAGGATCACCAGCCTTCCACCCTGCCCCGCACCTCTGCCTCCATCTGCTTCTGGTGCCATCTGCTCCGACCCACTAACTCTCGGGTCTCCCACAGATCACCTGTTTCCCCTCCCCACGCATCTGCCTCCGTCTGCTGCTTGAACAGGGAATCAACTCACCTGCCCTGTGTGGGCTTCGCAGACCCAGAGTGCGCTAACCAAGGGACTGGTGGGCTGCAGCTGCTGCCAGATAGCATTGGTCCTCACATGCTTGCCGCTTCTTGTAAGCGTGCCATGGGGGGGGGGGGGGGTCCCAGTCAGGCTGATCAGTCTGAAATTGCATTTCCCAAAAAATAACCCCTAGTGCTTATTTTGGAGCCCCCCCCAAAATATAAGAACAGGTCTTATTTTCAGGGGAACATGGTAATTGAGACAAGGGACTGATTGGGAGTGTGCTGGGTGCAAATTACTTTGGAAATTAGCCACAATAATGCAGAAGAAAATAAAGAGCATTTCACCGAGGACAGTGAGAATGGGACTGGGACAATACATTTGACGAGGGTATTTCTTCCCCACAACAACTAAAATCTTTATCTGGCAGCAGTGTGAAGTTCTGTAGTTAGCTATTTTAAAAACAAATCAGCTTGTGATGAAATATTGGTTTCTTTTTCTCAGTAAGCAACCAAAGCGGCCTTGAGAGAGGTGATGTTCCATCCCAAGGGTTGCCATGGATACGTCCAGTCACAAGCTTCCAGCTGTGCCATTCAACCCTGTCAGTGTCATTGAAGGGTAATTGGAAACAACAGGTCACTAAGCAGAGTGGCATATATTTGTTCAAATGCCCACTTGAAAAGGATCACCCTAACTAAACAAAGAAGGATGCAACAATGCTCGTCACTTGGACTTACACAGAACAGTATCTGCTTTGACAAATATTTCCCATGAACAAAATGTGGATTTCTTTGTGATATGTGCAAACCTTCCTTTTACATCCCAGGAATTCAAGGCTATAGATTTTGCTAAGGCTGGCTAAAAGTTGCCTGGAATTTTGCAGCCAGGTTCAAATATAACATCAAACCACAGGGACCCTTATTTGTTTTGGGTTTCGCATGAGGTGCCAACAAGGTTACTCAAGCAGCTTTAAGGCATTAACTAGTTAGGCCCCATTACTGACTATTCAGCAAATATATATTACCACCAATGTGTAAAAAGCTGGCATTGTATAGAATGCCTAGGAAAAGTGTGATGTTTTCAGGCAAAGTATGAAATGTCTGTGATATTAATATGCTATGTACTTTCCCTAGGCATTGTATGTAATATGTTAGTGGTTGTTTGTTCTCCAAATTTGCTGTTTGGCTTCTGAAAGTTTCATCACCAGGCTAGGCAACATCTTCAGTGGAACTTCAGTTGAGGAAGCTCAGAGAACAAACCACCACTAACAAAACACCCAAGGTACAAATATTTTCCATCATCTCTAATTGTATATAATACGTAGGCATTGTTCAGAATGACAAGAACTATTTAGAAAAAGTATGAAAAGAGATTCCGAAAAAGGGTTAGGGTCAGGGTTATACCTAACTGTAACCCTTTATTTAAAGTAATTGACAATGAAAGAAGAAATGCAAAATAGTGTACAGGACTTTTTTACTGAAAAATAAACAAGAGAAAAAAACCAGCATTGACCTATTGTTGCAACAAGGAAGGTTAGAATGGCATTTTAGCAGGAGTATTTTATACATGTAGTCCTAAACTTATGACCACAATTGAGCCCAAAATTTATGTTGCTAAGTGAGAAATTTGTTAAGTGAGTTTTGCCCCATTTTATGACTTTTC
>JANHFM010004996.1:69254-82197 GCA_032468115.1 Grayia smithii | reverse complement strand
GCACATATGTGCTAGTCGTTCCCGACTCTAGGGGGCAGTGCTCATCTCCGTTTCAAAGCTGAAGAGCCAGCACTGTCCAAAGACGTCTCCATGGCAGGGGTGGGTTCCACTCACCTTCGCTACCAGTTCTCTTCGTGCACGCGTGTGCATGCGCGTGCATGCGCGCGTGCAAAATTTGCTCGCGCGCGCACGTAAACCACTGACACAGGAATTCTGAGAATTGAAGTCCACAAGTCGTAAAAGAGCCATAATTGCCCACCCCTGCGCCTATAGGAACTGAAATGTATTTCATCCTGAGCTGGAGACGTATGAATGAATGCTATTCCACACAAGACAATGTCTTATGTGTGGTCAAATGTTAGTCAAGAACCATTTTCAGTGTCATCTATTTTTCTGTGGGTTTCTTAAAAATGTGGTATGAAAGACCACTCTATCATGCAAATAAATCCTCTCTTACCTATCCGAATGAGTTTAGTACCTCAGCAATATCTAAAGCAGTGTGTGCATTTTAAAACATTCTGCAATGCATACTGAAAATGTTCTTTGAAGATAGACAGTTCAAAACTGTGATCTTTACAAAGGCTTTTATTTGCAAATACTTGTTAACATATATGCATTTATTTGGTACCCTTAAAGTTAGCAGCCTCATAGGATTATATTTTAAGTCACTTCAACTGTCAGAATGTAACTGAAAATGTACACTGGACTTATATGTTTATGTATTTTTCATCATCTGTATGCTGCACTATCTGCCTTCCACTTGATCTTGAAGTATAATTGCAAGATAGATAGAATTCTTTATTGGCCAAGTGTGACTGGACACACAAGGAATTTGTCTTGGTGCATATGCTCTCAGTGTACACAAAAGATACATTCGACAAGAATCATAAGGTACAACACTTAATGATAGTCATAGGGTACAAATAAGCAATCAGATCATATTAGGAAACAGTCTATATAAATCGTAAGGATACAAGCAACAAGATTACAGTCGTTCAGTCATAAGTGGGAGGAGATGGGTGATAGGAACGATGAGAAGATTAATAATAGTGCAGACTTAGTGAATATGATGTTCTCTCTGGTCCTCTGGGTCTTCCTAATTCTGAAGGAAGACCTAAAGAACACCAAGCAGCAGTACTACAGATATCTTTTATGAAGCATTACTGCTAGAAAAACAGCTGGAATGGCTGTACTTCTAGTGAATTGGCTTTGGAGCAGGCTACTTCTGAAATCTCCTAAACGAATTTGAAATAAACTTCAATTTACCTAGAGATTATGGTTGGTGAGGTTTTGTGGCCAACATGGGATTATCAAAAAATACTAGGAGACTGTCAAAACTCAGGTAGATCACAATAGACTTCCAAGTGCAGTGATGGCGAATCTTTTCGGCACCAAGTGCCAAAAAGGGAGCGTGGCATCAAGTGCCGAAAAGGGAGCACTTCACGTGCACTCATCGGGGCCATGACCAGGAAGAGGAGGTGCCCAGGGGGCATGCGCGCACTGAATAAGGTACTTTCAGGTTCCAGCACGCACATGCGTGCTAGCCAGCAAGTCTTCCAGTTACTGCCGTGCATGCACATGCGCCAATCAGCTGGCTGGCGTGCATGCTCACTCCGGAAAATGGAAATTTAGCTCTTCTGATTTCCGGCACTGCCGCACACACAAAGGCCAACTGATCGTCACGTGCGCATGTGTGCCAGAAACCCGGAAGAGGAACAGGCAGAGCCATGCATGACAGGTGACATGGCTTCACGTGTCACTTCGGGCACGCATGCCATAGGTTTGCCATCATGGACCTAGTGTCTAGCTCCAGTGGAAAGCAAACTGACTCTGTGAATTAAGGTTTAGGTTGGGAACGGTATGATGGTATCCAGGTAGATAATTTTTTGATCTACATGCATCTTGCCATTCTCATCTGTTCCAATCGTCTGCTTCTCTCAATCCTCCATTAATATATAGCTCATCTCATCTCATCTCAAGCAACAAGGATAAGCCTGCATACTTATTGCTGCTCTTAAAGTCAGACCTGAATAACTGCTTGCTAATGGGTGTCCAAGCATCTGTGAAGATGCTCCTTTGTATATTTAGGGACCATATTTGAAAATGCGGAAAGAGAAATGTGGTGGAAAACTCATCCAATAAGAGCCAACAACTGGAAATAAACAAAAATGATTGTTCATTTTTCAAAAGACAACAAGTCACTGGTCTTTTGCATTCAAACAAGCCAAGAACAAGCACCCCAAAGTCATATAGGTTTATATAATGTTGATCAATCTTAGCATTAATATACCTTAAAAGGAGTCCCCAATAGACAGAACTGCTTTAAAACTGATAAGGAAAAAAGAAAAATCAGGCATTTGTCATGGTTTATAAAATGTTATAAACATAGTCTTTGAAATGCAAGGTAAACAGCTTTGACAAAGTAAAAGTGTCAAGCTTTAAATTGTTCTTCTAACAAACTGACCATATACTTCACTGTGGAAGGGTGATGAGAATTAAGAAGCAGAATTACACATTCTTACATCTAATCTAAAAGGTGGAATCATGGCATCTGGACCAAAATTTATTAAACTGAGAGGTTTGCTTCCCATCCAGAAAGTCAAAATAAAAAATTAGTTAGGCAGTGAGTTAGAATGTGCCAACTCTTGCCATACCAACTTCAGGAGCTTCTCCCAAAATGTATTGCAATATGTCAATGAAGTCATATTGATTTATTTGGTAACCTTTGCTTTCCTCAATCTGGATGATTCAGTCTTCATTGACATATTCTTCCATCTATTCTTTTTCTACTCAAAACAGAAATTCTGTAGGCATTTAGTCACCAGCAACAAATCTGGTTTGAGAAATCTGGATTGATTTGTTCTATGATTTATTTGTTTTAATGCCTATCCATGGTATTCCTATGAGTCTTTTCTTAAGAATACCTGCACTATTGTTGCATATTCTGACCTTTGTAGGGGCACCTTTTGTATGGAATCCTTTGAGGGAAGTCACCCCTCCTAGAAGAATGAAATATTTTGAGTAATATTTAAAAAGGCAGATTATTATATTTCCCCTAAAAGAGAAATAGAAATCTTAAGGGAGACAGAAACTCAGCCCCAGCTCCCTGCCCATATTTGGTGCCCATTAAGAAAGACTGGGCCATCCTATCTACAAGTCAAAAGACCTTCAGTCTCAGGATAATAGAATCAGCCATCACTCAAGATCCGAACCAGGACAAAGCCATTAAGAAACAATAGGAATTGCCCAATACCCTTTCAGAACACAAACCTCTTCATTACATTATCACCCTCCAAGCTTCAATCAAACCTGGAAATCAGACAACCTCAGCTATGACCCCTGCATAGCCCCATGGGAGTCTGACAGCAGCCAATAGAACATGCAGGAACAGGAACCTCAAGGGCAAGGCCCAACAGAGGGTATAAATAACCATCATTCTCCACTCCATCTGTAATCTGCCTAGGACCTCAAACCCATGTGTCCATCAATAAACCAACTTTCCAATCAGCCTCCATGTTTCCAGTGTCTTTCTCCCTGCTTGGAACTGAACCAGATGGATATTTCTTCCAACACCTTATTAGAGTAAAATTCAAGGGCCAGGGGCAGGATCCGGCCCACGAGGTGCTTAGATCTGGCCTGCAGGGCTGCCCTGGAAACTGCAAAGGACCGGCCTGTGGTGCCTCTGCCAGTAAAAACAGAGCTTGGGAGTACCGTGTACTCCCCCCCCCCCAGGCTCCGTTTTTGCTGGCAGAGGGTTGCAGGAGGCTTCGCAGCCGAAAACAGAGCTCGGGAACCCGTTTTGGCTGGCAGAGTGCTCAGGCCACCACAGGCATTCCCAACACGAGTGACATTGAACTGGCCACATCCCCATCCACTATTCCCCATCCACCCCCCAAGGTCAAACACAACCCTGATGCAGCCCCAATGAAATTGAGTTTGACACCCAGGCCTTATTACAATGCCAATAGTTTTCCTGTGAGTTCAAGTCCTGCCTTAGGCATGAAAACCGGCTGGGTAACTTTGGGCCAGTTACTCTCTCTCAACCGAACTCATCTCATGGCATTTTTGTTGTAGGGAAAAGAAGGAGGAGAGAGGTGTTGGATATATGTGCCACCTTAGATGATTTATTTTAAAAAAAGAATAAAGGCAGGAAATACATACATACCAGTGGTGGGTTGCCCCCGGTTCGGTCCGGTTCGCACGAATAGGTAGCGGTGACGCCGTGACATCACCGAACTTGTTCGCAGCGTCCTGGACCCGGGCCCACCCGCGTGCCCAAACTTACCTTTTTTTTTGGAAAACGCCAAAATTAGCGTTCTGCGCATGCACAGCACTTTTTCGGCAATTTTTTGTGAAAAAAAAGTGTCTGCGCATGCGTGGTAGCACGGTTTACACGTGCACGTGAGTGAAGCGAGCCTGCGCGTGCAAATTGCGCGCGCACATGCACGCACGCACGCACAAAGAGAAACGGTAGTGAAGGTGGGTAGAACCCACCCCTGATACATACATAGATACATACATAGATACATACATGCATACGCAAACAGCAACAATGATTGCATTGTTGGAAGACTGAAAGACTATGCTGTGAACACAGCATCCTGTAGAAGAACTGTATGCAATATTTTATTTGTATATAAATAAATGATTGTAAGATATAATTTATTCAAGCTCAATTCTCCATCCTCAACAAGCAGAAAACATTGCTAAAACTGGATCAGGCTAGAGTTGTGTGCCCAGGCTTAAGCAGATGAGTTGGACCTGGGAGGAGTCAATAGGTAGAGGATTTAGATGGGTAAGAGAGGAGCCAGTAGTTACCAGGACAGACAGAGCCCCGATGTAAATATGTAACTGCTTGGCTTCAGGGCCACCAAATGATGTATGAAGTACCCATTAATTCAAAAGAGCAGGAGGAAAAAACTTTAATTTTAAACCCTTCAGGGGATAAACAGTATTTTATATCTTTGCATTAGCAGCATCTGAAATAAAGACTGCAACTAGAGAATTTTCTGAGAATTTTCATCAGTGGAACTGAACTAAGCTGTTATCTGTCAAAAGATCTATGATTTCCTCCTGAGCCCTGACAGCAAGCTGAGCTGAAATACTCTGCTGGTTGTATTTGACTCACAAGCTGCCAGTTCCACACCTATGTCTTAAGACATATCCGCCCAAACGGACAAAAACTAATTCAGATTTTCTTCATCCCCTCTAAATGTGGAATTATCCTCTCAGGTAAAAATGTTCTCTCACAAACCACAACCCCAGAATTCTTTGGATGAAATCACAAATAACCAAAATACTTAAGTTAGTAATAAATGAAGTTTTCATTTGTTTCTTAATTTAGATTTAAGAACATTCAATACAATTCCCAAGTTATCTCTGAGAGAAGAAATAAAAGGGTGCGCCAATAGAGTGTCTGATCAATCTACCACTTTATATATCATCATCTGCTTTTGCTATTGAAGCCACCCATTCTAATTTTTTGCTGCATGTCAACACAGAATTTCCATTGCCTGAATCACTTTGTCAAATCATCTACTCTGGCCTTCTGTATATCCATCCAAATTAATTCTTGCTAAATGACAACAAAAAGACAAATTGATCAAGGCAAAGAAGATTAGCTTAACTTCAGACCACTATTTCTCTTGTTATTATTGCACCCAATAATCAATTGTCATGTAGGTGTGATTACTAGTAGTACGGATAATGACTATTAACGGTAAGGATTGTTTTTTTCAAAGAAAACATCAAAGGGGAAAATGTTAGTGGGAAAAATAATTTGATTTGGGGGATGATTTTTTCCCCCAACCACTTTAAGTAATCCCACAGAAAGACAAATGAAAATATAGAGTGTGCTGAAAAACACAATTCTCTAATTCTGTGGATGGAAGGGAATTTCTGCAGGAGACAACCAAAAGCAGAAGGAATGTGATTTATTTTCTTCCTTCTCTTTCAACATAATGGTAACTTTTCTGTAAATCTAGGTAAGGAAAAATTCGTAGGAAGAAGTTTCAGAAAAAAAATTGGTGTATATGCCCATCCTCATAATGGGTAATGTCAGCTCTGCCTTTCTATGTATTATTTAATAACACATCATAAATAATGATTATGAGCCTAGAGGCCGTCATCTGACAAACAGCTTAGGGTCATACAAAAGCTATGGATTTTTAAATGTTCTTTGACCAATAGAAATCTTTCTCTTGTAACATCAACACCCACTTCTGAAATCACATCAACTTCAAAGACAGTGGTAATGTAGTTTCAGTTCAAGAGGCAAATTTCAAGAGTTAGCTTAGAGATAGAGAATCAAGCTACCAATCCCAGCCATTGGAAGCAGCATTTCCCCAGAGTTGTTCCTTCAAGACAGGTAAGAGAAGCAGAGCTAGTTCTTTGGGAAGTGCATCTTCAAAGATCTGACATCAGATTGAATCAAACATTTTTGATGGAATTCTTTGACTCTCTCCATATGGAAAAAGTCTACTTGGGAAAACTGTTTTCCTTCAGAGAGGGGAAGAAGACCCAATCTCTTCAGAGCATTCTCCAACCCTCTATCATTAAAAGAGTGATAGTGCTGGAGAACCTAATGTGACTATATATTTGTCCAGTAGGTAGGTAGGTAGATAGATAGATAAGAAGATATAATTATTATCAGTCTCAATCCATCAACTATGGAGGCCTCAGTGGCTGACTATCTACCTATCTACCTTCATCATCCATCCATCCATTACCCCTCTCTCTCACTCACATACCCACAAAATCTCCCCCCTCTCTCTCCCTACATATATATACACACACACACACACACACCTCAGTTTCTCATACTGGATCAAGCGATATTCTGTAAATATGGGGGTTGGACTAGAAGACCTCCAAGGTCTCTTCTAATTCTGTTATTTTGTTATTCAATAATGATGCTTTAACAATAGGAACTTTTATCAGCAAGAGTTTTATACCTCATTGTTACATTTCATTGTGAAATGTATTGTAAATACAGATTGTGTGTGTGTGTGTGTGTGTGTGTGCACTGCCAATAAAAGACCTCTTTGCACTGTTATCAATGAGTTCCAGAGTGAGAGGAGCTGTAGAAAGAGGCAGAAGAAGGAAGGGAATGAAGATGGTTCTCCAACATAATGTTGTGTCTGTAGTTAAATGTAGAAATGGCTAAGCACATTGATTTGTGCTTAATAAATTGTAAGCCGCCCTGAGTCTCCGAGAAGGGCGGGATATAAGTTGGAATAAAAAAAAAAATTACATAGCTGTGATCTTTCTTTTCTCAGAGAAAATGTCTTGACACAGGGAAAAAGGTGGTGAGAAAAAATTGAACCAACTAATCTCCCAAAAACAAACAAACCCAAAAAACCAACCAGCAATTCCACAATCACTTTGAAATGATATAAAGCAGGCTTGGCAAAAACTTCCTCTGAGATTCACAAAGTGATGTGCTTCTATAGTTTCTCTTATGCAATGCTGCTGTAGTTTCATGGCTAAACTGCTCTTGGGCAGAAACGTACCCTAGGCTGTGCCTAGTAAGACAATGGCTACCTACCCTCTATTTGAATGTGTGGGGAAACAAAATTTTGATCTTCATGAAGCGAGTTCAACTGTTACAGCAACTCTTCCAAGCTACTGGCTACTGCAGTTTGGTGCGGTGCCAAAAAAAAAAAAGTATTTTCTTGAGAGCAGCAAAGGAGGCACAAAGCCAGCATGGCACATTCCATCCACCTGGATAGGATTGTCTGCTCCCCTGTCAGTACACTTAGCAGTCATGCCAGAAATTATGAAATAGCAAGGTCACATAATTGTCCATCTGGTATCAGCAAGAGAGAAAGAGGCGGGATTTCCCTCACAAAATACAAACCACTTTGGCTCAGCTAGGATTAATTGCCATTTACCTTATCCCTTCTTAGAATTGTTACCTGAGTTGCCATTTTAATTAGGCATCCAATGCTTTGTTGGCTAAATCTTAAAAATGGAATACCTGGATTTTTCTTATTGTCACAGCTGCTTTCTTTTTACCTTTAGCAGCATTAGCCACACAACACACCAATGGTCTGTTAATAGGTGCATATGTATCTTCAACTTACCTTGTTTCATTGAGAATTTTTAACCAAAGTATTAGACTTAGCATTTTATCCAGTCTGAAGCACCTGATCTTTAAAATGTAAGAAAAGTAAAATTTAAACATACGATGACCATTGTTTATTTTTTAAAAAAACTTTAACAATGATACAGTGTACATAATTAGTCTTTCGCATACAACCACAACTGGGACCAGAATTTCTGTCGTAAGTTGGTGTGGTCATAAAGCAAGTCATCTCATGACCAGACTCAATTTTACCACCAATTTTACTGCAGATGTTAAATAAATCATGTATTTGTTAAGTGAATTACACAGCCATTGAGCAAATCCAGATATAGGAGATGATCAGGCTGAGATTGAGGGAGGGGTCAAATGTGTCATCAGTCTTGCGCTCACAAGAGATCTAAGTCCAGCCCACCTCGAATTCCGTTGATTATCTACCACCAACTTGCTTTAACCATTAGTAGTACAAATTCTTGTAGAGAGCATTAGCATACAATCAACTTATATTGATTTATATTGCCTGGACTTCTGATCTCCTGCACTTGGTATCAGCTTTCCCAATTGACTTTGCTTTCAAGGGTAGGTGGGCACAATGCAATCAGCAAATTGCTTAAATGAAACACCAGGACTGAAAGAAATCCAATGGGAAATTTTACTTTTAACCTAGGCCTATAGACTCATATCTGTGGATTAATAAACAAAACCTTTAATTGATTAATCAGTCAAGTCAAATTATAAACCAGCAGGGGCAAATCTAAATCAATGGGACCCGCTTCCTGAACCTATTTAGATTCAGCAGGATGTTTGCAATAGATCCATTTTCATATTAATATACATTATTCTCAGAGCAGTGTTGTTATTGCCCTAGAATATACATTATACAGTATCTATTACCCTGTTTTCCTCAAAATAAGACATCCCCTGACAATAAGCCCAATCGGACTTTTGAGTGTATGGCAATAAGGCCAAGCGCATATTTCAGGGTTAAGAAAAATATAAGACAGGGTTTTATTTTCAGGGAAACACAGTACATGTATTGTTTAAAGTAGATGTTGTGTCTTTTTTCTGATTTTAACACTTTATATGAAATATATGTGTGTATTACTTCATCTTGATTCTAACATTTTAATTGTTTCCTAATTATCTCTCTTTGGATTTTAAAACTGTTGCATGCCAAAACATCTCAGATTAGCTTGCTTTTTGTTGATTCTACAGTTTCTCCTATTATAGCTCACATTAATTTTCTTCAGTGAAATATCCACAGAGAAAATATCTCAAGTTTGTATTCACAAACAGATGGTTTCTTTCCTTTTTTAAACTAAAAACGGATAATCACAAAAAAGCTAGTTATTAACAAGATATCAGAGGAATAATTCGGCATCTTATTCACACATGAAAAAAAAAACCTGCAGCACAGAAGAAGCTTGATCATTATTGGCCTTATGGACATAAAGGCATGAAAAGTTCAAACATGCTTTAACAAGATTCTACCAAATATGTTCTAGAAATGTTTCAGTTAATGGAAAAGTAGATCAAGCAAGGAGAAAGCATGTAGAGTATGAGAGTTTATCTATCTATCTAACTATCCATCCATCATCAATTCATCCCACCTTTAGAAAATGATATATTAAAAAATAATAATGCTACTATGTGGAAACCATCACTAAATTTTATATCGCAATAACAATATTCTTTCTGTAGTGAAAATATTGCATATGCAAAAATGATGTTGGATCTTAAGTGCAAAGCTTTCAAAGAGTATTAAGTCCTCTAAAAGTCTGATTCATATATTCTACATGAAAACAATCTTCTTTGTGTGATTAAGAAAGAACAACCCACACTTGCTGGAATTGTGTCACATACTAACTTACTTGTATTGGGAGGCAAGGCATACAAAGAGGATCTAGAAATGTTAACATATACGCTAGCTAAAAACCTAATTATTATATTTACTGCATAGTAGCTACTGGAAGCTGAATTTAATGCAGCAGTAGCACTATTTTAATCACTGTGGGATCCCATCTGTGCAGAACAAATTCTCCACGTCCTCTTTAAAGATGACCAAAATTATCCAGGTTTCTACAAGTAGCATGGATTGTAAATCAGGTTCAAATTGCAGTTTGAAACAATGAGTAGATGAAACTCTATCCAATTAACTTCAACTTATAATTACAATAAGAGTACCAATAAGCTTTTAAATATTGTTAAGATAAGGCAGCAGAGCAATAAAGAAGTTCTTCAAATCCAGTGTTAAGAGTGCACTGACCCCTAGAACATAGGAGAAATGCATTATTATTCAATTAATGATTGGATAAGAGGGTAGAGATAGTCCTCCATTTACAACCATTCATTTAATGATGGTCTGGAATTATGACAGCCTCAGAAAGATCATGGGAAAATCTTGTACCACCATCAGGGTCAAGTGATTGCAATCTGGGTGCTTGGCAACTTGTTCACACTTACAACTGATTGCCAAGTGCCGGCTTCCACAGACAGTCAATGGGGAAGCTGGCAGGGAAGACTGTAAGCTGCTTCTGCTGCTGACTGGCAAAAAGGATTCCTTCTGTCTCTGGGCGCTGGCTGAAAGAGCTGCCTTTTGAAGGGAGCTGAACTCCTTTAACAGGGTCAGAAACTGAGCCAGAATCCTGAAGGTTTTGGTTAATTACCACTTCACTCAACAACCAAGATTTCTGTCCCAATTGTGATTGTAAGTCAAGGGCTACCTATAAAGTTGAACTTAAATCCTGCTAATAGGATTCAGTTTTTTAGCAGAGAGATTAGCACTGTCTTCTCTAGGGTGTTTTCTTTTCAACTTCCCACTGTAGAATTTAAACTGGAGCTGGAGACAATTAACATTATTATCATACACATTCAGCTTTACAACTCATTCCCAACTGATTGCCCATTTTATTAACTCTTACCCATTCGACATTTCCTGATATTGAGCTATAATGACATTCTTTGGGGCTGGAAAGTCCCTTTTGTGTTTTTTTTTTCCCCAACAGATTTTTTTGTAGTAAATCATGGAATTGTCCAAGTCAAATTATCTAATCATGATGGAAAAGACTAAAATCAGCATTGTATAAATGACCACAATCCTTGAAAGAATTGTTGGGTTATGGATAGACTATTTAAAAGAAGGAAACCTCCAGTTCACAAAATACTTTTGTAGAAAAGACAACATATTTCTCTAAAAGTCTGTGCTTCTTAGGTTTAAGTCCTGCTTCAACTGAGTACATTTGTAAACCAAGTGTGTATTTGATTTATACAGTACATCTTGTGCATAACATAGACCTAATATGCACACATCTGCTTCCACTAAACAGATAATAGATACACTATTCCATGTGCACCGAGATCAGAGATTCAGTTTTGTGCGTGCAGAACTGGTGCCACTAAACAATCCAGTCCTAATAGATACACTATTCCATGTGCACTGAGTTCAGAGACTCAATTTTGTGCGTGCAGAACTGAAAATCATCAGATTAAAATGTACACTGCCTCTCAGAAACAAGTACCAAAGGACTGGGAGCAGTGAGAAAATTTTGTGATCTTATATTATCAAGCTACAAAGATAATCACAGTTCCATTTTAATTAGAACAGCTCTGAGCTTATGCAGATGATAAGAATGATGAATTGGAAACAGACTAATACACCCTCAGATGAAATAGTAATCAGAAAGATACTTGAGTGTGCAGAAATGGACAAAATGACCATGGAGTTAAAAGAAAGAGAAGAATCAGATTATTATAAAGTTTGGAATAGAATGTAGAAGTGGCTAGAGAACAGAAGCCAAAATAAGAAATAGGAGTTTTAAATTAGTATTGATTAAATATTAACCAAAGTTACCAATTATTATTAGATTTAAATTACTGATTATAATGTTAAGTTTAATGTAGATATGAGTAACTAGCATCATTATAATTGTTATTATATCATTATAGTTGTTATAACCGATTGGAAGGCAATGTAGAAGAACAAATTATAAAAACAGAATATATATGCTGATATGGAAGGCTGTAAAACTACTTCACATTGTTAAGTTTATCTTGTTTTTGCTTGTTTTTTCTGTTTTTGTTGTTTTTTAGTTTTTAAAGGTGAAAAATGTTTAATAAAAACTATTTTTAAAAAAAAGAATGATAATACATTCTTCTAATCAGTAGAAATAAGCCACCAGGAAATATATTGGTTTTGATCATGAAAACAATACCAATTACCTTTTCATTCCTTCTGACAGACAATAGCTTGCTTGGGAATCCCAGATGTGATTATCTATTCTAACATGTAACAAAATTCTTGTTTCTCTTGGCAGGTTCATAAAAATAGTGCCTTTATAAACTTTGCTTCATTTGCCAATTTAGACTGGGAAGGCAATTTGATTACCATTACTCTTGAAAAGAAGGAATCATTTGGCGTGATTTGGTCTGAGGTTTCTCTGAAAATAGAAGGCGTAAGTGTCAGACTTTACAGTCTCAATTCTTAAAATACATGTTCACGATTCCCTCTGAAGTCAAGAAGACTTTTATCCCAGGGAAGCATTTTGGCTAAGGGCCAGTAATATCCTCCATGTTAAAGCAAACCTTGGAATATGATATTATATCCCTTTTGTCCCCTTTATCAGACAAAATGGCATTCATATGCTCTTATAAAGCTTAATCTTCTTTATAAAAATGAAGTAGCCACTAAAGCAGTAGGTAGTATAATAAAAATTGTAGATACTATCTAAAGAAAGTTGAGCATCTGAGGTTTCACTAAAATTAGCTATACCAAAGTATTTCATTTGATCCTCGTAGGAATGTCCTCCCCTGCATCAGAGAAAGACTGTGCCCAGTCCCCTTACTAGAGCATTTCAGGGTAGT